>VDFB02131655.1:0-12796 GCA_007258455.2 Sequoia sempervirens | reverse complement strand
TGTATTCTAGTCATTGGTAATTTACTAAATGTTGTATTTGGAATATAATCTTCCTTAATTTAAATTTGGTGATAACCTAACTAAGATCTAGCTTTGTAGAAAATATAGCTTCATTCAATTCATCTAGTAAATTACCAATGACTACAATAGGAAAATTATCTTCCATCATCTAGATGTTGAGCACCCTATATTTTGGGAACATACACTAACTTTAATCCTTCTTATGCACCATAAACATACGAGAGGAGTAAGCACTCAAGCTATGCTTGATAATACTTCCCTCTATTATCTCTTGTACAATCTTTTCAATCTCATTTTCTTTGTATATATGGATGTGTAAGGGATGATGTTAGGTTGTTGGCTCCCAAACACTAGTTTTATGGAATTATCACGATCCCTCTTAGGAGGTAGTCATTTGAGTTAATCTCCAAAAACTATTAAATGATGATCTATAATTATTTGTAAATCTAGATTTGTAGGAGCATTTGATTGATAGGCTATTAATACAAATAATTAGGTCATGAATCCACTAGCTTATTTCTTATAAAAAATTTGCATTGATGAGAGTTTATCATCCATGTGGACATTGTGCATAACCCTCTTAGCTCCACATTACTTCCTTTTAATTTAAATCTCATGAATAACTCTAGTCAATTTATCTCAATTGTTCTTAAAGTAATGAGCCACTATACTCCCAAAATTATATCTATTGCACCCATGGGAATAATAAACATTTGGAAATCACTCTTATATTCTCCCATGCTTAACAATTGATAGTACCCCATCTACAATTTAGACATAGAATTATATACTAGAGTATATAAACAACTAAGAAAGTATCTAAATTTTTATTAATAAATCTATGAGTGCTTTATGAGTCAATAAGCATTGTTACTCTCTCTTTCTTTAGGAAACCCATCATTTTGAGAGTTTATGAGGCACTAAATCTAGCAAGTGCATGAAAAGAGATGATTCAAGGTGTATCTTGATATTCCTCTTCTATATCATTATCTCAATCTAATATTACCTCTTCCTCCTCTTATTCCACATTTTTAATTTCAACATAGAATAATTTCCTTCTAACATATTATAACCTCAACTGTATTTTACATCACAATTAAAACATAAACCTTTTATTGCAAAGTAAATTTGGTAGGTTGAGGTAATGATTGTACTAAAAAGTATGTCTATTATCTCATCAAGCACTTTCCCTCTAAGAACTAAAAACTTCTCCTCTATATTGTGTGTGAGGATAATAGACCTAGATATAAAATTAGCACTAAACAAGTGTACATTATATTGGATATGATCTTTGAGACCACCTAAAAATAATTCATTGAAGTTCTCTTTTGAAATTTTATCTACTCTCATGTAATTTTTTGAAATTACTTAATATAATCCCTAATTGATCCTATTTGAGAAAGTTTAGCTAGCTAGTTGAAGTAGTTATCTACATTAGACTTTTTATACTATGATTATAGCTCCTCATCCTGTAGGATAGTGAGAGAATTTTTCTTCCATTGAGCACATGGCCAATGACATCAAACAAATTATTCTAGTTGTAGATATAAATAATTCATTGTCACCTTTTAAATACTTCAAATTTGACACATTAGAATAGTTCTTCATTTGATTTATCCAAGTTGATAAGTCATTACCATAAAACATGTGTATATTTAGGTAAATATTATAAATTTTTGCCACTTTTAGTCAACTAAATAGTTTCGAGTGAAACAATTTTTCCCTAAATAGTTTTAGATCAAACAATTTCTCTTGAAACCACATGGCATATACATTGCGCATATAGTTTTAGATGAAACCCTTTTGCTTGAAATTATAAAATAAAGGTTTTCTCATTGGAAATTTGAAATGTGATTAGATTTGTGTAATTTTTTAGCAAAAAGGTTTTGGGTGAAACCGTTTCTACTAAAACTATTTATTTGGTTACCTATGTGGTAGCTTAACCCCTTTTTTTGGAGAAAATTTAGAAAAAGTTCAACTTCAACTTTAAATTTCTCCAATTAGGAGTAATTTCATAAAAATATAAAAATACCCTTTTGTAGAGCACAGAGTCCAAAATTCAAAAATATATATATATTATATTTCGGTTATTTATTATGATTTTTTAAATTTACTATAAGTATTTTTTTATAATCAAACATGTGGATGATTATAAATTTTAAAAACTATTAAAGCATTTATAAAAATTTAAAATATATGGTGCACTAGAGGAGAGAATCCTCTTCAAAAAGTTATTTTTTTATTTTAAGAAATAAAAAATTAGACAAAATTTGTCTCATGAGAAATATGTAAAAAAAATTCGATAATTTTTTTTTTCCATACACTAGATATTGAAGTTAGTTGTTTGGAGAAAAAATAGGGAAAAAAATTGTTTGCTCATTTTCTTCTAGCATCCCATCAACCTCATTTTAAAAAAAAAAAATTAACAATTCAAATTCTACTCTTAAACTTATAAAAAATATATCAAGCTAATTTTTTAAGAAATTTTAAAATTACAAATATATAGTTCATTAGGAATTCTACATTTCATTAGTTTATGTCATTTTGAAATTCAAAACATAAAAAATACTTTTATACAATTTAAGTTAAGAATTTTATGTGTGTTTTTCATTATCTTTATATAATTGTAACACAAATTTGTGTTTTTACCCATCCACCTTTGGAAACAAGTTCTTATATCCCATATGAGTATTAGAATTTGTATCTAGATTAGCTAGCCTAAATGATCAACCTCTTTTTCTTAAAAAGTCTATTTATAAGCTTGATTTATTACATATATAAGAACCTATATGATCAAAAAAAAAAAGCTTTGCATGCCCAATATATCTCCTATTAGGTGATGTGTATATCCTATAAAGTGATGCATATCATTCTTATGAAATTCATTCAATTATGTCCTTCACTAACAAAAATTATTCTTTAACCTTGTTGATTTCATTATTACGAGTAATATCCTAAATTTCTGCACCACCCTTATCCTGAGATTTTTTAGGTGTGAAAACATTCTTTTTAGTTCTTGTTCTAGGTCCCATTGTGATCTCAAAATATATATTTGGTAATAAATCACACAAATTAAATTAGAATAATCTAATATTCTTATTATAACTTGCTAGGGCCTAGATCTCACCTCCACTAAAAAAAAGAAAAAAAATCAAGAAATTAACTTATTTTCAAGTTTGAGAGTGAATCTAATGGAAACCCTTTATTTTCAGTAAATTGATTAATTATACTCTAATTTCTCTAAATTTTGGACTACAGTAGCTTCAATATGTCCTTGAAAAATCTATTTAAATATTAGAAAAAAAAATCAAAGACATATTTTCTTCCAAAACTTAACTCTACTTTAATAAAAAAATTACCCTTCCTTCACAGTGCCAAGATCATGCTCTCATATCACTTATAGTGAAATAACAAGAAAAAAGGAATATAATATGAATTATTTTGTAAATACTTTATAATAATTATGAATGAAAAACCACTTCTGGAAGAAAAAATCCAAATGTCTTGAATGAGAACACACTTCACAATTTGATGATCAAATCAAAGTCACTACCTCCTGAATATACCCTACTTATTCTTAGGATATCATTCAAGTTGACTTAGATATCAACATTTAATCCCTAGGCTGAACTAATTAACGAAATATTAATATATTAATGATATTATGACTTAATTAAAAGTCAAGGTAGCCACATGTCGACTACTCATAAACATATACACTCTAAGATTAAGGGTGTAGCATTGAAAGCATCCTAACTAGATATATTTATTTGAATTTGCCATGCCCAAAATTTTAGAAGTGGGCATAGATACAAACAAACAAAAATTGTTACACTAAATTGCTACTCATGTCATATTGATATGATGCCTATCATGTGCACTTGAAGATGTCACATTTGCAATGTTGCAACAAGCATGTTGCTTAGAAGGCAAGGAGGTTGAAGAATGAAAATGAGTTTGATGAGACCAATTCACCCTTTATAACATCAAGGATATCTTAATTAGGTTTATGTGCTTAACAAAAGCAAAACACCTTAAAGGGATGCACCATGAGGATTGATTTCCCTTAGGGTCCTTATATGAATCATGGAGACCAATTATGACTAAAGAGACCTAAACCTATTGAAAACTAGTTCAAATTCATTCAATTATGTTGAATACAACTATTTACTAGGACTTGCACCAGAAGGGGTGCAAGGGTTACGCCGATAGAAAAGTATATGTAATTAAAACCTAAACATAATCAAACCCAACTAGTAAGAAGTACAAATAAATTAAAGAATTCCACTGTCAAAAACCAAACAGTGTAAAGAAGTGTACATAGTTATTTAAATTGTAAGTGTGGTTATAAAAATAAACAAAATTGAGTGCAAATGAAGGGTTTGAATGAAAGCATAGACCTTAATTGAGACCTGGAACTTGAAAGGGCAGTTGACGCACCTCAAAGCAAGAAAAAATGTAACAAAGAGCAGGGGAAAATAGAGAAGGAACAATGCTCCACATGAGCTTTGCACATACTCACCCTCCATCTCCTCAAACATGTTCATCACCATGCCTTGGCTACGCCTAATATAGGTACTAAAAAATATAGAAAAATAAATCGATGTGGAAATAGAAAACGTAAGCATCACATGCGTGTCATCCACCGTGCTCAACCTGTAGGCGCTCATGATGCGTTGAAGAACGGTATTTTAAATTCATCACAACCTTGGGCAGAAAGTGTGGGCAAAAGTCAACAATTAAGCACTTTGGTCTTAGTCGAGAAATGACTTCTACAAAAGGGCCTTCATTTGTTCTATTATGGCACAGAGGGTTTCTAACTACGATAGCATCAATTGGTCGAGGTTATCTGCACCAGTGGGCAGACCTACCATGGAAGGAAGTGGAATGTCTAGCACTCGCACACACGATGAATGAGCACTGTTTTGATTTGTTTTGAGATGATTTGCATTTAAGGGAAGGAGCAGCCTCTGATCCTAGGCATAGAGGCTAGATCATTCAATGTCCTTAATTTTAACCTCCATTTTTGGAGCGCTAAATGCCATGGAAGTTGGCTGGTGCTAAAAATTAAATAAACACAATTGTAACAGATAAAACAATTGAAGTTTTAACCTTCATTTTGTAACAAAATTTGGAGCGTTCGACGCCATGGAAGTTGACTGGTGCTAAAAATTAAATAACAGATAATAACACAATTGTAACAAAATTAAATAAAACACACAGCAAATGATCTGACTGCATACAAATTCTGAAAAAATAAACTTACTGAAACCATGGAAATTGACTTATCTCAAGATTATGCACAAATTGTGTCATTTCATTAATGATGTCAATTAAATGGGTAGAGTATGTAGGAAAAAAAAAAACTATAAACCTACAAAAGAAGAAAATTCTTTTAAAATGAGACAAACCAAAATCAATCTCCCTACTGTTGTAACAAGCGAAAAGATGATTCTTGAGATGGACAAAAGACTTTTGCAGCGTTTTAAACGAAAGTTAAATTTTGATTTGTTCACCAACTGAAAATATGATTTGATTTGATTCGCAGATCCAATTTGATTTCATTTTGATCACTCACTGAAACCACAGTTCAATGGCAATCAGATAGTACTTCGACGGCAATTCCATTTTAACTGATGGCGAAAACCATTTGTCATTTAATGGTCACTCAGAAGTTGTTTAACAAGTGAGACAAATTTCGAAAGAAACTTCATTCTATATATAACCTATCAGCTAAATATTTGGTTTTGTGTTGATACTAATGCTAATGTAGAATTAAAGGAATTTCCAAAATTTCCTCCTCCTAAATTTATTTACTTGCTTACCTTAATGTGATTCCCAACCATTCTATACATTTTTAATGCATCAACTTGAAAGAGAGACCCAAATCATATGAATATTGTTAACCTAAGGTAAACTTTACATTACTACAATTTTCTTTGATAAATCCTTCATTGATTCATAGGCCCTCAATTTTCTTGATAAATCCTTCATTGATTCATAGGCCCTCTCTAACTATAAGTCTAACCATAACAAGAAGATACTTAAAAGTAAATGTATGCTTTAATTTCTTCTTTGTTAAAGCTATTAGGAGAGGGGCCTATAGTGGAGGGTCCAATAGTGGGGATAGAAGTAGTCTCTTTAGTGGGCCCCATAATGGAGCACCTTAATATCCAATTACAAAACACTTTTATCCATAAATTACACAAACTAACAAAATTGATGAAAAATGATAAAAAGTAAATTACAATTTATTTATATAATTACATGAAAATGATAAAATGGCAAATTAGGGAATAATTAAATTTTTTTTTAATTTTTTTATTAGTGGAGAATTAATAAGTCGAGAACTAGTGACTAATTTGAAATGTTTATATTAAAATAACATCCCTCGCTATTTGAATGTCATCTTATTGTTTAAAAGCCAGGATAAATACTTTTTTTTTTCCTACATATTTTAAAAAGATTTTATTCCCTCCTACCATTCTCCAGTTTGCCTTGTTACAACAATACCTCAACCTAGGTAGTGAGAATAAGCATAAATCGGTAAGCATAATAAATGGTGTGCTCCATTTGGATAATGCAACCTTTTGAGCAATGGAAAGATCATGTTGAACACAATGGAAATGAACATTTTAGAGATTCAACTTAAAACAAACAGTATACTAGAAGTATACTAACCAAACAAGTAATATATATTGCAGACAAATGTACTTGAGCTTGAGAAACAAAATGGGTATTCATAATATGCTTGAAATTCATCTTCCTAATGCTGCACTAGATTTCATTGACCACCCAAGAACAATGAAAATCTATTTCAAAACCTTAAGTACTACTATGTCCAAGATAATCAGGAAAGGAGTAATAATGAAATTTCAACGCAAAATCAAGGTGATTGATCTGATCAGAGTACTTTACCTAATTTCTAGACCAAATTCCTAGCAAACAATCTCAAAATATCAATATTTTGAACAGCAAAAAAGAGAATTGTTTAGCGGAATAGTAGTGCTTGCAGAAATGACACTTAGAATTACAAGATATTGGTTCAAGTGACTAGTTATTTGAAGCCAGTTACAGAAATTACAGGTTATGTAACTACATGAACTTATGGACTTGCCGAAGGTAGAAACTTCAGAGATTAGAGAAATCCCACCTTGAGAACAAAGATCATACACATTCTGAATTTTTACAGAATGCAACTCATTACTTCAGAGTAGAAATTAAATCAAAATGGATAAGACTCGTCAGTTATCTCTAGCCTGTTCTCTGCTTCTTGTTTGATGTTGCCAAATTTGCTTTTTCATTTTCTTTCTGTGTTTTATCTTCAAAGGCTGAAAAGGCGCTGCAGCTTCTTTCCACTCCCTCTTAAGACCTTTCATTTTGGCAAGGGCCATGTCTCCAACCTGCAAAATAGATTTCTAGCCTGTTCTCTGCTTCTTCTTCGATGTTGCCAAATTTTCTTTTTCATTTTCTTTCTGTGATTTATTCTTTGAGGCTGAAAAGGCGGCTGCAGCTTCTCTCCGCTCCCTCTTAAGACCTTTCATTTTGGCCAGGGCCATGTCTCCAACCTGCAAAATGACATAACACTCGTGGCTTTAAACAGCAAGAGCAGACCTATTTAAAAGAGGAGGAATGCTAGAAACTTCTAACATCACGAAGTGTTGCCCCAAAAAGTTACCTCTTGCTTTGGAACATAAATCTTTCCGACTTTTCCAGCTAACAGGTCACCACTGACATTCTTCACCTGAAAATAAATACCACAGCATGCACATATCACATTTACCAAGGAATTTCTTCAAAGAATGTAAATAGAACTCAGTAAAAGGAAAATAAGAGCCCCTTACCTTCTTGTTGGGCTTCAAAATAGTAGATTTCATGGCCTCTTTCCTAAGATCATCATTTGGATGCCGATGTCGTCTATGAACCAGGTCCATTGAAGGCCCTATTTCCACCAGTTCAATTCGTGGAACAATTGTGCCAGACTTTTTTAAACGTATTGCACAGTGCATGAAACGAACCTAGCCATAACATAAACTAAAAATCTAAGCACAAATGATACAACTAATCGAATCCCTATACAAAGAATAACTGCTGTGGCCTTACATAGAAGAACATCTTCACTTGTGTGCTTGGAATGACAATAAAATCTAATAACCAGATAGAAAGAATTATAGATATTCAAAATGTAATCTTGAATCAAGAAGAGTCAAGACAATAGCAAACCTTATTATCACCTAATGCTGTGCAGACAAATACAGAGTCTAGCCCTGTAAGATTTAGTTTTTCAACAACCTGACCAACAAGAAGATCACATCGTTATGCACAAACTAACATTAAACAGAAATTGTCATATCACTTCTGTAAACAAACACAGAAAACTAAGGAAATGGTAGCAATACCTCTCCTCTGAACATATCAAGTAAAACCTCTTTCAAATGTTTCAGGTGCTCCTTGGTCTCAAAACCTTCCCCAATAAAGGCAAATAAAGGCTTTGAGCCTACTTGTGGGGCTAATTTCTTTCCATGGCCAAATAATTCCATTGAACTAAAATTTTCTATGCCAACCTCAATCAGATCATATACATGATGATCATACATTCTTCCCAAAACGAGATTGTTGGGCCGCTTCTTTGAATGTGAGCCAAACTGCAGCAATATGAACAGTGACTCAGAAAATTCTTTATAATGACCGGTGCACAATTTCACAATGAATATTTTCAGCTATGTAGAGCTGATTCACATCACTTTTTTCTACATTAGAGCACTAGGTACCATATTTCAAGTTGTAATTATGCATTTGGGGTTTACAGAGCCAAATTTGGGGCATATACATGTTAAACTACACCGTGTGAATCAGAATGTATCATCTGTGCTCAAGTTTTCTGTAGGGAGGTACCTCCAAGCTCAGGTGAGTAACTACTCTCACTATCAATTATTGATGTACAAAAATAGTGATTCTGTGAAGCAGGACCAATTTCAGTTCATCCATTATTTTTTGGGCTTTTAAACATGCCATGCAATTTCCAGAGCGTAAACATAAGGAATTCCTGCTTTTCAAGGCATTATTTATAAATGCAGATGAAGCAAAAGAACCAAATTGAGGAAAACTTGGAGCACATTCCAAGCACTGGCACACTACAATTAGAAGGTTATAAAAGCATTAAAGTTCAAATGAGATTTTCAATGCCTTGAACTTGGCAAACCTAAGACCTTCAAATCTCTACTTAGCATTATTACTAAATAAATCTTTGTTGAAGTCCTAGCATAAAATTCTACAAATGCATCAAAAATCTCCAGTAATTTATCAATGTATACTCAAGACTTATAACTTCAACATCTCCTTTAGTCACATACATGTCCAGATGTACATTTAAGTTTATGAAGTACTTTACGCCTCTCCACGAGCTGCCTCACTTTTCACATTTTTAAACATGATCATCCCATACCTAGAACAGATATAGGATGTGGAGATGCCAAAAAAAGCAGGAACAAAAAAGGGAAAAGAACAACTAAGAAAAAGATTTATATCACCAAATTACTATTAAGATTTAGAAGGCATGATCCCCAGTTTTCAAGAAATATCACAGATCTGTATCCAGCTGCAGAAACATACAATGAACAGACTGCAATCAGTCTTTTGTGAAAGAAATTCCAAGGCAGTTTCACCCCCACTCTCAAATGGTCGAATATCTCCATTCTTTTTAGTGTATTTGATGGCATTTCCACCAGCCTTCTTGAGATGAAATATGTCAGTCAAGACTGAATTCAATACATTGCTAGTCTTTGTGCCATGCAAAATTAGTATTTTCTTGGCATTTTCAACCTGCAACATTTCACAATGAAAAATTCATGAGAGGTTTTATGAGTATAATATTGTTATGAACCCTCCATAAAGAAATTTATGCTTGGAAAGTAAAGTCTATATCAACATTATCTTGAACCAAAATTTGTTAACATCTATAACATCTATATTTAATATTTCTACTGGTCAAGACAGGAAATACAATGTGCTAAGGGATCTAGCAAACATTTCAAAATCAACGAAACCACAGGAATATAAAATGTTCAAATAAAAGCCCTTACCAGCTTTGGAGCACGCTTTTCAAGAACCCTCCTTGCATGATTTGTCTTAGGTTTTACAACTTTCAACATGCCTTCGGATCTCCAGAATAGCAAATGTCAAAATATATAACTGCAGCTCACAAGAAATTCCATTATCAGTCAAGTAATCAGAAACTTAAAATGTTCAATATAAACTTCTCAATAATGAATTCATAAAAAATATGAAAGGCTAAAAGTACTCGAAAAAAAAACTCAACATGGACCTATCAAAATGTGTCCAGAATGGAGACTGAGGGACCCATGTCAGAGGGTTTACATAACATACAGCAGATATGTTCGCTCAATAAATCAATAATGGCTCGAGGGACACCATCCTTCATATTTCCTATTCCAACATGCACTTGTGATTTTAGTCACTTTGCAGACAAGTTTTATAGATCACTCAAGTGGCTAAAGGGAATCCCTCTTGATCCATTGGCTTCTATGCATTAACTTTCTGACAAATTTGTACAAATTTACGGTTCCCTTGAAACAAAATGAAAGCACTTTAAGGGATAAAGGACAGCATTCGCAAAGTAAGATGGTCCAGAACCCAGACGCATCTGACACAGCATGAAATACTAGTGCATACATGGAGTTCCAAGGTGAACAGAACAGAGCTTGTTGTCCTGGTAGAATCACTTAGTAAACCTAAGAACCTTGAAGAAACAAACGCCTGCAAAGATTAACTACCAACAGTCAAGTGCTCACTATATATTTCAACGGAAGGAAACTATTTGAATCTCTCATCATTCATTTAGATTTCCTTTGGATAGAGAGGATAAAATCATAAATAAATTGTCACATTTGATTGGTTTTGCTACAATCTAACTAAGCACACTGAAAGACAACATTTGTCTGGTTTAAAATCTACTCGGTTAAATCTGTTAAATCTAACCTTTGTCCACTGCACGGTTACTTCCAACTCTCCTTGAAACTCAAGAATGTCTTTATCTAGTACATACACCATTCGTGACTTGGTGAAAATGGATTTATAATGATGATGGAATAGTTAACTATTCCCTCTGCATCAAAAAAAGAAGAAGAAAAGAAAATCAGTTCATAAAGAGTAATGCTTGAAACTAAGTAAAATCTGTTTCCCTTGTAGTTTTCCTTTTGGTAAATAACTACAAATAATTTTGGAAGAAACTGTACGCCACATGGTCAATTCCAAATGTACTCAATACTCAAATTTTTTTGTCTAGCATATACATCATCTTCTGGCTTAATGGAAATGAAAATAGGTTCATACTCAATATTGCTCCATTCCTACTCAAATTGCTCCAATCTTCCAATGTGGAGTAATCACTTTTGATTCTCTCAAAAGCTATTCTTCTGTATCTTAATATTGATGATATTATTATTAAAAAAATCTCCTTTCCAATTCAAAGCTATCCCTCATTTGAGAATCTCTTCATGGTAATTTTGGTAAAATCAATTAAATTAGTATAAGACTATGGCTGATTTTCAATGGCTTATCTATGTGTAGTGTAGAAAAATGTAAGCCCTTGATATTTTCACACTTGTTTGGACCCTCGCTAAAATTAGGCTTCTTCATGCTTTAAATTGGCCTTATTTTGCATCCACAAGCCTTAATTAATGCATCTTTTTGAAGATAATCTTGACATATATCAATTGAACAATAAAAATTAATGATTTTGGATTATATGGCCTAGATTTAGTGATATGGGACTCATACGCCACCTTGGGAATATGGGTCCCACCTAAGTTTCGAGGCCTTGATCTGAATTTCACATTAAACTAAGCCTTTCTTGAAAAAAGTGTCTCAAGCTTAGCTTAATGGGACTCATACATGCCATAACCGCATATGTGACTACTCGCATCTAAATTAAATCTCAAATTTTTGGCAAGAGTTTTATTCTCCTAGATCCTGGAGCGTCGGGCTTGTAGTGTTGTAATTTCCCTTCATTCTATTTCATTTCATTTCAAGGTTTGATTACCAAACGGAGTTTGACCTCAAGGCAACCTCTTTCTTTTCTACTAACAAACAAATGCTTTTCCTCTTTTTAGTGTGTAATTTGGTGATCTAGGTTGAAGACATCAAGAGTAAGATTGGAAAGAAGTTGTCAAGGTTGCAAAGTTGTCGTGCTGTCACCTTGTTTACAAGATCACTAAGACATCTACAAATACATTGAAGAGTAAGATTGGAAAAAGAAGCTGACAAAGTTGCAAAGTTGTCAAAGTTGTCACCTTGTTTACAAGATCACTAAAAAGACATCTACAGATACATCAATAGTAAGATTGGAAAGAAGGTCAAGGTTGCAAGTTGTCGTGCTGTCACCTTGTTTACAAGATCACTAGAAGACACCTACATAGCAGAATTTAGCATTTCAGATCCAAAAATTAGGCTGAGAAGGAAGAGCAAAGATTGAAGAGTAGATTCAGATCTTAAACCTTCGAAAAAGCTAAGTAGGACTATACGCCACTTCTATCATATGAGTCCCATTACAATAAATTTTCCATATTTCAAGAGTTTCCTAAACTTGTCAATGCTAAATTTTGTTCCTGCCTAGCAACCCTAATCTGGGACTAAATTTCCCAACCTAGAGTATGAGTCCCAGTGTGTATTAAGTTCAGTATTTTCAACATTTCAGACCTTGTTCCAAGCTTCTATAAGTTTACAAGTTCCCTTATGTGTTTTTCTAGTTTACTGT
>VDFB02131651.1:0-15557 GCA_007258455.2 Sequoia sempervirens | reverse complement strand
TAATCATTCCTAGTGGTGCCCTTTGCTATTTAGCAAATCCTACACTTCTTGCCCATTACTTTTGCTATTAGCACAACCTTTTCCTTGATGTAACAACTCCATTTGAGACCCCACTCAGTCGAATTATACCACCAAATTATTGTTGAAACTTCGAAGCACTATAGAGCTCTGCCCATTAGGCTACCAGTCTTGTGGCATACCTTAGATAGCTTCTCTTGATATTTAGTCTATAGATCATTACTTCTTCCCAAGTCAAATATCCTGTACTCTTGCATACTCCATGTAATTTACATTCTTGTGTAGCTTGATTTGTTGTTTATGAGATTTTGTACTTTAATTTTGCATGGTATTAGAGCTCAGGGCTTGAAACCTCCCAAATTTTGGTCATTTGCTAGCACTTGCTGCATGAGAAGAATCGATGGTCTATGGCCTATGTACTAAGTGAAATTATACAATGGTATGCCACAACATCAGCAATTATTAGTGGACCTAAAAAGACAAGTTTTGTGCAAATATCAGTTTTTGATGATAACGTCAACCAAAATTCTCAAACACAATTATTATCTGGAAGGCTAATGTAGAACGTTGAAGCTTAAAATATTTAAAGATGTCATTTATTATTCTAACATTTTCATTATTATCATTTTACTACAACCTTATTTGTTTAGCAATAAATGGTTGTTCTCCCTATTATCATAGTTACTAATTGCATGCACCATTTGTGTACGAAACCTGGGAATTAATGGGGCCAACATTCCAGTAGTTTTTATTGTCTACATTGCTGGTTTGACCTTGACATGTTAGGCCATCATAAAAGCTCACGCATGTGTTACACTGGCTAAAACTATTTCTTTAGATGGCTAGTTATTGCTACATGTTTTTTCCCTGGTTTTAACACATTCTGAAAAGATTTTAATCTGTAGCAATGGTCTACTAAAGTTGCTACCACATCCCAATGTCTTCACATTTTCACAAGCTAGACACCCTTGATAACTTATAGCAAGAGGAATTTTTGGCAAAGCTCTTTATCATGAAAAACCTGTAGCTACAGGTTTATCGTATGCCACAGGTTCCTTACAACAAGAGTTTGCAACAGAGACAATAAAGATTTGGTTGAAATGTTATATAATTGATAACAAATAAATTAAAGCTTTCACCCATTTTTTGGTTTTGGTTTGATTTCAATTTTATTTGTGTTAAAGCCACCAACAATTCAGTCAAGGATTCCAAGAAGTTATATTCAACATTTATCAACAATTCCAGCAAGGCCTCGGAGATGTAATATGTATTCTGATATATTCTTCAACAAATTAAGTATTCCAAGCTATTAAATCGAACACTTTTCCATATCTGTCACAATGAGATGATATAAGTTCTTTGGATGCCAAAGTGACTGCAAGGAAGCAACCCAGTCAGAAGTGAAGAATCAAGATATTTCATGACAGTTAACAACATTAATGTTCCTTGTGACTTACTTGTTCCAACTGGTATCACGAGTCCCTTGACATTAATCAGTTTTATTAAATAGGGATGCAAATAAGAAAGTACACTATTGGCATCTAGTTTGCATCCTGTCTGAAGTGCCCATAACATAAATGATAAATGGAGCACTGAACAGAACACCATAAGCCATACAAAAAGGGATGCTAATATGAAAGCAAATATAACCATTTTAGTATCCTTTCATGCTCTGAGATGTAAGAAATTTGAAATCTCCAGATTTGAATTTGGCCTTGCCATTATGCTATGGCACAAAGAGGCACAAGAAGGGACATTAGATAAGTGAACTTTTCATTTCTTTTCTGTAAATAAGAACTCAAAAAATCAACTAAATCAATTTGTCCCATATTTAGTGCTCGCCCAGATTTACCTTGGAACAAACAGAAGAGAGTTTCCTAAGAATAGGATGACAAGAACAATCGTCCCCGAAAAAAGATGTCTGTGGAAAAGTTCTTAGGCTTTAACTGAATCCTCGTGCTCTTTGGCTTCTAGTAGTTTGGGTTTAACTGGATCCTCGTGCTCTTTGGCTTCTAGTAGTTTGGGTCCATTTAACCAGTCTGCTGAGAGTTCCTCTCCACCCAAAAGTTTCCTTTCCCAGCGACGCCGTCTTATTGTTTTTTTATCCTGAACTCTGTAGAATTTTTTTGCAGGCAGAATTTCTGTAACAATTTTTTTGTCCAACCTATTTTGTTGTCTCTCAAGTGATTGGCGTGCAGCTTTCTCCTGCTCTGGCGAATAGAAATAAATGCCAGATCTGAATTGTGAACCCAAAAAATATCCCTGCCAAATATTTTAACAATTAGATAAAAGATACACCTATTCCTTCCCATGAAAATCCAATACTGCTGTGATTTGTCCTAAAAAAGGGCAAGAAAAAAAATCAATCTTAACACTGGGTGCTCAAATGATAGCCCTCTGAAAGAGACAAACTATTTAATCAAATTCAACTTTGCTCTAAACAAATTAGTATGATCACTTACCCAACAGGTTAAATAAAACAGATTAAAAGTAGAAAGGTTCGAACACTAAAATGTGACATTATAAAATACACTGATGATCCAAAGTAAAACACTGTCAATACAACTGATCCAAGAGATTAAATAAAACCAATGAAAGATAGAAAGGTTATGACACTAAAATCCAATATAATTTTTTGACATTCAACAGAGTAATTTCAAGTCAATCTATATTCACCTATCTGTCATGAGTATGTATGGTCAACTTAGCACTCATTGCATCTAGGTGATGCTCAAAAGGGTGAAGTGCCCACACTACCCAAGAGGTCACCCATCCCAATACTGCTCCAGCTAAAACATAAACAAAAAATTTCCCCCACAATCAATCCTCTTTGGCTTGCTGCCACATTTGTACCATTATAAATTTATAATAAGTTCAATGATTATCCAAAATAATACAGATATGATAAACCGAACTAAATACTGAGCAAGTACAGTTATCCAACCATTATCATCAGAATTGTGACACCAGAGTTAACTGAAAAGTAGACACCAATCAATGAGATTTTTTAAATTATAGACTTGGTTAATGACATTTGATTTATGGAAGTTAAACAAACATTTTTGTGATTCTTGTTTAAATCATTAGCTTTTATGGTTATACCTTATAATTTAGTTAATGCCATTTGATTTATGGAAGTTAAGCAAACATTATTGTGATTCTTATTTAAATCACTACCTACTATGGTTATACCTTATACTATGACTGGAAAGAT
The DNA here is from genome assembly GCA_007258455.2 of Sequoia sempervirens. Lineage (NCBI taxonomy): Eukaryota > Viridiplantae > Streptophyta > Pinopsida > Cupressales > Cupressaceae > Sequoia > Sequoia sempervirens. The sequence continues at coordinate 12,325 of VDFB02131651.1, read as the reverse complement.
TCCTCCGTGTATCATGTCCCCTTTTTCAAACGAAAATAATCAAGAGCACCTTAGCCTATTTCCAGAGTTAACTGAAAAGTAGACACTAATCAATATAGTTTTTTAAATTATAGACTCAGTTAATGACATTTGATTTATGGAAGTTAAACAAACATTATTGTGATTCTTGTTTAAATCATTAGCTTCTATGATTATACCTTATAATTTAGTTAATGACATTTGATTTATGGAAGTTAAGCAAACATTATTGTGATTCTTATTTAAATCATTACCTACTATTTGGTTATACCTTATAATATGACTGAAAAGATTCCTCTTCGTGTGGCATGTCCCTTTTTTCAAGCGAAAATAATCAAGAGCACCTTAGCCTATTTAATAAAACTTTAGTTGTCCAGCCACTTTAAAATATAAATTTATAAAAGCGCAACTTAAAAGTTACTTTTAGAAGAGGGTCAGGGTCAATAAAGTGTCACTATGACAGAGAGCCAAAAGTAATGTTTATTAAAAGGCCTTTCTATAAACTTGTAAAAGAAAGTAATATAATATTCAATTTTTTTCCCTTAAAAGAGTCTAAAAGGAGTTGGGTATAGAAGAGGAATCGTCCATTGTCTAGTAATCAAAACCCTTTCTTGAAGATCAAGCATTTCTGTTCATCTTTTGGCCAAAGAACAAAAACCCTCTTGGTATCAAAATATTAAGAACGAAAACCCTCATATCCATTAGCAGTGATTCCATTCAAGGGTTGCAATTGAGCTGAAAGTTGAGGGAGCTCCAATTTCTTGAGTATTATTGAAAATTTTCAGATTGTGAAGTTGTTACAATAATCCATACCACTACTATGGTAGTGCATGCCGCTGCTACAGTAGTCTATACCACTATTGTACCACACTACAATAGATGCATATTTCATGAGAGTTTCCAGATTGTTAGATTTAATACTATTCCAGAATTGTTTGAAGGGCTTCCCATATTTCTTGTTATCAAATCTAGGTTTGTAAGTCTATTGTACAGCTACACTTCCATAGGGTTTCAATATTATATAATTATGTTGCATATTGTCATTGTTGTGGGCCTACCAAACATCTTTGAGGTTGATTGTACCATTACAGATGATTATTATTCTTATATTTGTTGTATATTGCAACTTTTGGGTTTGCTGACATTCTAATCAGAAGCGTAGCCTTGTTTAGGGTCCGGTGTATGTCATAAAAGGGCTGTATGAAGTGTAGATGTTGCCACAGCCTTTAGAAGATATCAATTCAGAATTTTGAAGCTACGCATGATGCATAATCAGCTGCTAGGTATTCATGTGGAGTAGAGTGATGTCATTGGTAATATCTGCAGGTTTACATACCTTTCTCTGTTGCAACCCCATGTGGCAGATTAAGGTGACCTATTTGTCCTTTTTTTTAGCTGTTTGTACCTCTGTATACAGTGTTGCACCGTGTAGTTTGCTGCTGCAACAGCACTTCAGTATTTTGTTTGGCATTTTCAGTTCTTCCTTTGGTTGTTATTAAAGGTTCACTGAATATAACAGGTGCTGGGTTAATGTATGAGTTTTGCATTCAATCTATGCACATTTCCAGCATTGTTAGTCTAATTTGGCAATGTACTGTATGCAGTTCTCCACCAGAGCTGTTATAGATCTTATTAATAAATTTGATGGTGGAATCTGGAAGGCATAGCCGCCAAGACCTCCATTCATTCAGTTTTTGTAATTTGCCCGCCATTCATTCAGTTTTTGTAATTTGCATGCATTATTGGTTGTGCAGCTTGATGCCAACTATACATTTTTCATTTAATTCTAATCACCATATACTCTCACCCTACCCATTCTGGAATCTTGGTGATCAGAAAGTACTAGAATTTGTGCATGACTACCAGGTTAATATCAAGATTATCAAATATCCCAGTTAAGGACAATACATGGAGTTTAGTTCCCCGTGCAAGTAAAGTTGAACAGGATGCTTCATACCCATTTTCTTTCCTTTTCAATGAAATCTGCAAAGATGTAAAAGCAGGCAAAGTATAGAATGTAAATACATCTTTCTGGCATTCAAGATTGTAATTGCCAGGGAATCAGGAGTGAAGAAGAGATTTCATCTTACTTGAAAAGGTTTAATAATCATAAACAATCATAATGAAAATCTAATCTCCAGGTAAAGACTCTAAGTGAAATAACCAGAAGTGAAATAGATATTAAGTTTCCCTAAGGGCCACAAAAACTGATTTTCAAATTTTAACCACATAAACCTCCCTTTCTAAATATTTTTTCAGCAATGAAGCTTTACAGCCTACCATGAGAACTTCAAATGTCCAGAGTCCATACTACAAAACCACATTATCCATAGACTTCTTAAAAATGACTATATACTGGTTTTTAATATTGTTAATAACAAGGCAGCAAGTCAAATGATGCAGTACACAGAACAGGAATTCTGCATTTTAGACAAAGACCTAAGACTCTGATTGCTTACTAAATGCAAGAATTTAGAGAAATTGGGATTTGAATGGCATCTATTGAAATATTCAGCCATGAGTGTCAAACAAGCTAATGCCCAAGAAGCAATTTTGATGCAACAATGAGCTAAGAGAACAACAATAAAATAGAACCTAAGTACTTCCTCAGCTACACTTTCTTCAATAATCCTGTCAATTATACTATTTAGTAATTTACCTTTAGATATCATTTCAAACTGTTAAGGCAAGCACTTAAAGTTACAAATAACTGTCAACTTCAACAGGTGGGCTAAATTAAAAAAAATAATAATAATTGTCAAGAAAAGAAAGGGTTGGAAAATTGAAATTATCAGTTGCAAAGATTTGATATGCTAGTTCATTAAGTTTAGAAAACTAATACATCCATCATGTTAAATGTGCAACTTCATGACAAAATAACACTCAAAGATTTAATATTTACAGGTTTACAGTTATTCCTGAGAAATCATACCTGCATAAATTCATAAACTGTTCACCCCTTAATCTAATAAGACTAATACTGCAAAAATGAACAGAAATAACAACGCATACAGATAGAGTAATATATCTTTATTCCTATAAAGTTCTCACATAGAGGTAGACCAGGGATGATCAACCAAGGATCAAGACTTCCCCTCACTGCAAGAAGCCTATTTAAAAGAACCTAACTATTACCAAGCAAAACAAAACCATTAACAACTTCTTAAAGGAAAACAAACAAGTTAACAAAACACTATGAGGGCATTTTATGCTAACTACATCATCCCCTCCAAAAAGAAAAGTCAGATTCTCAGCAAACAAGCAAAGAACAAAACAATAGATCATGTTATATTAGGTAAAGTTTTCCAAACTCATGATGGTACTGTAGAAAAAAAGGCCCTTCAAGCTGATACTTCCCTCGTTCAACCAAAACAACCAAATCATAACCTGCACATTCCACAACAAAACATGGACAAAAATCCTAGGAATGTTGGGCCTCCTGCATGGCTAACTTTAAATTTGCATTGGTTTCTCCAACTAAAAGTAGAAAGGGAAGCTTATGAAGGATACACTGGTCAGCTTGGCATCAAGAAAGCAATGCACTGTATGAACAATCTACTAGCCAGTGGAAAGACCATACAAACAAATAGCCAAGTCTAAATGTGTACATGACTCCAAAAATGCTTCAGCAAGCTGATCACCATACCAAGACTGCATTTCAGCATTTCAAATATTTCCCAATCATGAAAGCATTGTTTAGTTATACCCCAAGCAATAGATATGTTGTGTCCAATTCACCAACCAGTTAGAGTGATTCCATGTCTTTGCCAAGTTTTGAGTCTGAGCGAAAGCATACTGCACAAGGCTGGACAGCTGCAACAAATGATTCAACTAGTGTTTCAAAAGGATAAACAGTCACAGGCAGTACAACAGCAACAGAATATTGGGGCATACCTAATTATACAGAAGCAACAGGTGATTGATCAGACTGTAGAATGATAGAATCAATACTAGAGGGTCGTAAAGCTAAATGTTCAACAAAGAAAAGGACCCTATAGGAGTGGCTGCAAGGTGCAAATCGCAGGAGGACTGAACAAAGATTGCAAGCCATACAAGACTAGAGGAAGCCCCCAAGGACTGTAAGGTAAAAAAATGCAGAATGGAGGTTTTGTGTAGACTGTACAATATGAATTGAATATTTGTTCAGTTCATTTGAAAAACCCATCAAAAGTTTGTTGGCAGGTTGTACGATAAGAGTAGGAAGGAAGCATGTGGAGCTTCTATTTTGACCAGTCATACAATGGAGGAGTTTCTAAAGAGGCCATACAATAAGAATTTACCAAAGAGTCCATACAATTGAATAATTGAGCCTTTAGTTCTACTTTGAACAATTATCGTCTCCATGATTGGTGTATTAACACTATTGACAGAGAAGTCTCAGAGCGTTTTGATTGTTAAGGAAATCCCTTGAAAAATGACCCCACCTGTTGCACTTTTTACACTGTCTGATTGGTCGGCCTTGGTCATCAAATTTTGTTCTTCTTCTAAATCCCCCTACATTTTGGTGTCTCTTCTCTCCTTGATTCTGATATCCACCGAGCGATGCACACAGTAGATGCATTTAGAGAGGTTTTGAGTGTTGCTGGCTCTCCTTAAGCATGAAGTAATTGTGTACTCTTTTCAAATTATAGGGACAATCCTTAATTGAATGATCCACAACTTGCCATTTATCACAAAATTTGAAAATAGCTTTTAGGGACAATTAGTTTTGGTGTGACCTTCTATTTTACTATTAGTAATTTAGTACACCAAAGTTATTTACCACCTTCTTTCATGTGTATCCTTTAGCTCTTTCATAATTCTTAATATGTTCCTATGAAAATTGGTATCGATCCTAATTCATTATCATGTCAATCAGAATCGTCCTCGATTTTCTTCGAACAACTAGATTTTTGTTTTCACTCTCTTAAGTCCATGGCTTGACTGTACACATCCTCAGATGATGAGGGAGGTACCGTCTTCATTTTCTTTCAAAGTGTGGGTATCAACCCTTCAATAAACCATTGCTTCTTCATCCCATTTCACTATTTCCTTTTCCAATCTGCAAAATAACTCCTTAAGCCTCCTATTATAGGTTTGAACATTCTCATGCTTAAAATATCAAGTATTATAAATTTGGACAATGATCTCATTATCATCCCACAATAATTTGAACTCTTGTTCAAATGCTTCTTCAATGTCTCCCATGTTACTTTCTAAGTATCAAAAATGTCTATATACCAATCTATTATAGGTTTGAACATTTGTAGTCGGTCATAGTCGGTCGTTGGTCATAGTTGGCCGTAGTCATAGTCAGTTGTAGTCGGCTGAGAGTGTACTTGGTCGGTCATGAATCATAAATAAATAAGACTTTAATTAATGTTAATATTTTATATGTACTTGTCATGTTCATTAGTTGTCTCGGGAATTAAGTTCCTGACGAAGTAATTAGTTGTAATGAAGGGACGTGACGGTCGGTCCCTCAACCACCACTAGCGTACTATATGTACATGAGTCATGTAGTCAGGAAACACGGTTACTGTTGCTATGATTATTCATGTTATGATTGTACTGGCATACATTCTATCAATAAAAACAAGTATGATTATTCTATGCATTATCTTCTAGTACGTACGTTATGTTATGTAAGTTATTTCAGTTTACTCTTATAGTACATTGGCATTCATCCCACTAAGTAAACATTTGGCATCATTGCCTAAGTGAATTAGTCGATCACCCAAATGGGAGAATGGCATCGTGATGGGGTAACCGACCGAAGAGCCGGTACAAGCAAAGGAGGATCGTGAAGATGCTTTTATTTACTTTTCTTTCAAAGTGCAGGTATCAACCCTTCAATAAACCATTGCTTCTTTATCCCATTTCACTATCTCCTTTTCCAATTTGCAAAATAACTCCTTGAACCTCCTCTTATAGGTTTGAACATTCTCATGCTTACAATATCAGGTATTATAAATTTGGACAATGATCTCATTATCATCCTGCAATAATTTGAACTCTTGTTCAAATGCCTTCTTTAGTGCCTCCCATGTTACTTTCTAAGTATCAAAAATGTCTATATACCAATCTATTATAGGTTTGAACATTCTCATACTTACCCTATCGAGTATTATAAATTTCAACAGTGATCCCATTATCATCCCTCAATAATTTAAACTCTATGTTCAAATGCCTTCTTTAGTGTCTCCCATGTTACTTTCTTGGTATCAAGAATGTCTATATACTAGTACATCACCACTCCTCATAGTGTGGCTTAGAAACAACCAATATCTTTGGTTTGCTTGCATATTTGCCATCAACATCATAATACATGTTCTTTAGTGCCTTGCAAATCTTCAGATCCATCTCTAGTAAACTTTGGTAGCTTTTGCCTCTTGACATTCGAACTTATTGGATGGGTTACCTTTGCTTGATGTGATTGATGTTTGTGTCACATCTCATTTTTCTTGCATAAACTTAATTAATAAATAAACTGAGCTGGTTGAGAATATTGATTGAATATCTTATAATTGTTTGATTATGGATAAATGTGTTTTAAATTAGATGTTATTTTTAAATACTTGAAATTGAAATGGAGATGAGATGTTATGTGTGTTGCAAATATGAGCAGATTGGTGTTGTCATTGATGTCAACAAGCTTGTGTTGTCATTGGTGTCAATTGTATGAGGAGTTTGTTGCAAGGATGTGCAGTTGGTGTTGAGTTGGTATTGTCTCTGATGATGCTTTGATTAGTTGTGTTATGTTGTCATTAGTAAACTATTGGTGTCGACCTCTAGTGTTGCTTTGATAAGCTTTTGTTTATGGATGTATGGTTGAGTTGCTATGTTGTAGTTGGCTTGGTGGTAATGAGGAAGTACTGAAGATGTTGATGATGTGTTTTTGGTGCTTGGTTTCCAAGTGCTTTTGAGAAAATTGAATAAAAAGAGAAAATAGCGTGTTGCAACGGTGTTTTGTGTTCTACTTTTGCTCCGCAGTTCTTCTAGGTTGAAGATCTGCTTGTGCGGTTTGGATATGTTGATCAAAGGTGTTCAAAGGCGTTTCATTCAGAATTTGGTTTGCTAGATCATTGTGCAGAGGAAGTTGTGTTCATCAGTATGTGAGTTGTATATTGCAGAGGTGTTTGGGAGAAATGTTCTTGCTGCGCATTTCTCCACATAGTGGTTTCAAGTCTTGTGGATCTGGAAGGGTGTTGATAGTATGTGTATCTTTCTTTAGATGAAGTTGTTCATGGTTTGGTGCTTTGGAAGTCAATTTCTTGAGTTGCAATGTATGGCAAAGTTGTTTGAATGTACTAGGTGTGTACATTCTTCAAATTAAGGTTGTTGCGAAAGAATTTTTTGGTTTCCAAGGTGTTTGTGGAATGTTCTAGATCATGTTCAAGCGTTATGTGGTGTCTGCGAGTCATCTTTGGATTTGAGGAAGCGTGTACTTAAATGTTAAAGCTGTTAACACAGGTTTGGCTGACCTTGGGTGTTTTACACTACTTGCAAAGTTGTTTTGATGTTTGTGGAAGCGTGGCATGGCATATATGAGTGGATTTAGGTCCTAGGTAAGGTGTGTTGTGGTTCGCCTTCATTTCTTTCCACCACGGGAATGTTTTGGTGCCAACCTAATTTGAATTTGCACAATTGAGGTGCATAGCCGACCTTGGAGAATGTTTCAAGGTTGAAGACGATATAATTATGAGTTGAGTTGTTAAGGGATGTTAAGATAGATGAGTATGATGTGAGTGATGTGAATTGCAGAGTTGTAGGGTGCGAATTTGAGAAGTGCGGTGCGAGATTTCATATGTTAGATTATTGAATGCAGTGAGCAAAAAGTGTCTACAATTCTTTAGAAAGACTGTGAAGGTGTTGGTGATGTTGTGGATTTTTTTGTTGCTTTGAGATGGATTTCTCATTGTAAAACTCTTCTCTATCTTCTTTTCTATTCTGGCAATGAGCCCTTCTTTCTTTTGGGCAGTGAGCCCTATTGTATTCGATGTTGATATTTATTTATATTGCATCACCATGGTTTTTCCCATCTTGGGTTTTCCACATAAATCTAGTGTTTGTTTGTGTATGGTGTTAATGTGTTTCAATTTTTGTTATTTGCTTTTATGATACAACCGATTCACACCCGCCCTCTCAGTTGTCTTGTGCATTCAACAATTGGTATCAGAGCAAGGTTCCTTGGAAGAAAGCTTATCCGCTTGACGTAGATCTGAGATGGCACACAAGAAAGATGTTTCTATATTTGATGGATTAGATTATGCATTCTAGAAGACAAGGATGGAAGGTTTTATGGTTTCTCTTGGATTTGAAATCTGGAGGTCTGTTGAAAGAGGATATACTACTTCTACAAATGGTCTAAGCACTGATGCTGAAATCAAGGTCTATGAAAACAATGGTAAAGCAAAGTATGCTCTCTTAAGTGGTCTTGCTAATTCTCAATTGGTTAAAGTTATGAATCTAAAAACTACTAGAGAAATTTAGGTGAAGTTAGAAAGCATTTATGAAGGAGATAATAAGATCAAGCAAACTAAGATGCAGAATTTGAAGATCATGTTTGAGACCCTAAGAATGTTTGAAGATGAAAACATCACAAGATACTTGCAGAAGGTGGATGAAGTTATCAATGGCATCAGAGGTCTTGGTGGAAAATTGAAAGAAGTGGTAAAGAAGGTACTTAGAACTCTTCCTAAAGCTTATAGTCATAAAGTTTTTGCTATTGAAGAATTACAAAATTTAAATCTATATACCAAAGATCAGTTGTATGGTTCTTTAACTGCTTTTGAGATGAGAGAATTTGGTACAAGTAGTGCAAAAGTTGAGACTGCTTTAAGGCTAGAAAATCAAAGAAGACTGTGGAATCAAATCAAGAGGATCTTGATGATGTAGAAGCTAACTTTGTGAGAAGAATGAAAAAGGGTACTGGGAAGTACAATGGTAAGTTGTCTTTCAAATGTTTCAGTTGTGGAAAGATAGGTCATTATGCTTCTAGATGTCCAAATAGAGTTTTGAATAACAAAAATAGGGAGAACAAAGGTAAGATGATTAAGAAAAGTTATTATGAGAAAAGATGCAAGTATATCTGATGATGAATCTAATTATGGAGATGATGATGATGGTGAATGCTTGTTCAAGGCAATAAAAGATGAATCTATTTATGCTAACTCTAAGAGATGTGTGAAGGAAAGGGCTCTAGAAGCAAGTGCTAAAACTGAAGGCACTTTGGTGTTTGCTTTTCATGCTAGATAGGAGGACTATTGGATCATTGATAGTGGATGTTCTAATCATATGATCAGTGACAAGAGTAAGTTTGTTAAACTTGAAAAATATGAAGGAGGGCTTGTTAGATTTGGTGATGATACATCTACTAAAATATGTGTAAAAGGTTCAATCAATGTTGATAGCAAGCATAATATTGATGATGTTTACTATGTTAAAGGCTTAAGAAGGCATTACCTTTTGAGTGTTGGACAAATGTGTAGCAAATGATACAATCTTATGTTTTAGGATGATAGTTGTGAGATCAAAAAGGGCTTCGGTACCGTAATTGCTACTGGAAGGAGGACAGATGAAAATGTCTATCCGCTTAAAGGTGTTGATGGCTATTGCTTCATGACTCAGATCAATGAAAGTTGGCTATGGCATAGAAAAAGCTCTAGAAAAGGTTCCTAAAACTTCTAAGGATGTGCAAAAGAATCATTCTGAAGAATAGATCATTGGTGATAAGAGAAAAGGTGTACTCACAAGAAGAAAAGTTGTTGAAGAACAGATAAATCTATGTTTACTTCCTAAAGTTGAACCAAAAATAGTGATTGAAGCATGCAAGGATGAGTACTAGATCAAGGATATGGAAGAAGAACTAATGCAAATTGAGAAGAATCGAACTTGGGAACTTGTCCCAAGACCAGCAAACAAGAATGTGATTGGAACTAAGTGGGTATTCAAGAACAAGCTGAATGAAAATGAAGAAGTGGTAAGAAACAAGGCAATGCTTGTATGTAAAGGTTACTCACAAGTAGAAGGAATAGACTTTGAGGAGACATTTGCTCCGGTGGCAAGAATGGAAGCTATTGGGATGTTTTTGGCTTTTGCAGCACATAAAGATTTCAATGTATATCAGATGGATGTGAAGTCTGCTTTCTTGAATGGAGAATTGGAAGAAGTATACATAAACAACCGGAAGGATTTCAATTATCAAATAAACCAGATATGGTCTGCAAATTAAAAAAGTCATTATATGGATTAAAGCAAGCTCCTAAAGCTCGGTATGCAAGGTTGGATAGGTACTTGTTACTGTTGATGCTGTAGCGGCGGGAGGTTCTTTCTCCCACGAATTTGAAATTAAATAATAAATAAATTCAATATTAAATGGAAGGAGACGACTTGCTATAAATATATAATTATTTTGTTGAGGTCGACCAGTTAGAAAAAGACGCCTTGTTTGGTGAACAAGGTCGACCTTTCATGAAGAGACATCTTGTTATGTATAAATATAAGGTAGCTATCATTCAGTTTATCATCCAATCACTATCAAGTGAAATTCACACATTTTTCTGAGTGAAGATTATCTTTATCAGCAGATCGATTATTATTCTCAAGGAATTTGCATTCTTCAAGAGGAGTTTGCTTATCTACAACAGATTGATATATTCAAGGAGATTGATATTGCTTGTGTATTTGCATCTAGAGAGGTGCTATAATCATTGCACCAGTTCGGCCTAGTGTGTGGCCTAATTGTAAAACAAAATTCTGCTCTTTCATTAAATATATAAGTGATATATTTGTGGCTGGGTTTTTCTCCCTCGAGAAGGAAGGTTTTCCCAAGGTAAAAGTGTTGTGTTCATTTGTCTTATGTGTTGCATTTTTTGTTTCCTTAAATCTGATTCTAAAACTAACAGTTACAACAAGGATTCAATAAAGGTACCGCAGATAGTAATCTCTACTTCAAAGTTGTAAAAGATCAAATCTTGATTGTGGTTGTATATGTTGATGGCATAATTTTTGGAGGAAATGAAGCTATGTATAAGAAGTTTGAAAAAGAGATGCAAAAAGAGTTTGAAATGTCTATGTTTGGGGAGATGAATTTCTTTCTTGGGCTACAAATCAATCAGACAGATAAAAGTATTTTCATTTCACAATCAAAGTATGTCAAGGAAATGTTGAAGAAATTTGGAATGGAAGATTCTAATCTGGTATGTACCCCTATGGTTACTGATTGCAAGCTGAGCAAGAATGATGAATCTCCTAATGTTGATTAGAGCAAGTATAGATCAATGATTGGAGGACTACTATATCTAACTGCTACCAGACCAGATATCATGCATGCAATTTGTTTTGTAGCTAGATCTCAAGAAAATCCTAAAGAATCACATGTTGCAGCAGTAAATAGGATATTTAGATACTTGAAGGGCACTCCGGATCATGGCTTGTGGTATCCAAAGGATATTGATTTTACTCAAGTGCTTACACAAATGTAGATTGGGTTGGTTGTGTAGATAATAGAAAAAGTACAAGTGGTGGTGCATTCTTTCTTAGTTGCAGATTGGTGTCATGGCTAAGCAAGAAACAAGATTCAATGTCTTTATCTACTGCAAAGGCAGAATACATTGCAATAGCATCTTATTGCACACAAGTGTTGTGGATAAGGCAAACATTAAAGGATATCAAAGTGGTATATGATGAACCAATTTCTATCTTCTGTGACAATACAAGTGCTATCAATATTTCAAAGAATCCGGTAATGCATTTAAGGACAAAACATATCTCAATCCGATATCACTATTTGAGAGAGAAGGTCGTAGAGAATGAAGTGAAGTTTGAATATGTGCCTACAAAGAATCGGGTTGTTGATATATTTACTAAGGCTCTTCCTAAGGATACTTTTGAGTATCTCTGAGAGAAGTTGGGGGTTATTGCCCCTCCTTTGAACTAGATGCATAAGGGGATGCATATGTCCAGTGGATCTTAAGATTCATTCTTTGATCTGGACTAATGTTGGCGGCTACCTCTCAAGGGGAGTAGGTAGTGGCATTTTTGGTCGTTGCAGTCAAGATGAGTGAGTGTTGTCATTATGTGGTGGTTGTTGATTGATGCAATTTGGTGTGTGCTCCGAAGGGAGAGTATGTAGAGCAGTAAAGAAAAGAAATTTGCAAAACAATGGTTAACAGTATGATTAATGTCAAAGGAAAAGAATGAATGATGTAAATACTTTGTCCTTTGCCATTGATGTCAAAGGAGGAGAATGACACATGTGAAAAAGATAAGTTGCTAGAGAGAAAGTTATCAAAGGAGGAGAGAGTGTAATAATTTAGTTGTGCAA
>VDFB02131649.1:16877-66730 GCA_007258455.2 Sequoia sempervirens | reverse complement strand
GAGAAAGACTTCATCAAGAACCAAAGGTAACTATTTTCAAAACAAATTGTCTCAGTCATGGTAAGATCTGCAGATTGCTCATAGATTCAGGGTCACATAGCAATTTAGTTTCACTTGATATGATAACCAAGTTGGGGATTGAAACATTTGATTATCCTACCCCCTATAAGGCCACTTGGGTAACTCAAGGATAGCATGTAGAGATTGGTAAGAGAGCTTTTGTTGATTTCTCAATTGGATCATATCATGATAGGGTGCTTTGTGATGTCATTCCAATGACTTGTGGTCATATCATCTTGGGAAGACCATGGCAGTATGCTAGAAGGACATTGCATGATGGATTTCTTAACACATATTTGGTTCACAAAGGAGATGTTAGATACAAATTAGTGTCGTTGCATTTGGAGCAATCTAATAATAGTTTTGTGATTTGTTTTGAGAAGAGTTTGTAGGTGAAAAAGCAGGGTGAAACAGGGGAAGACATTGGTAGATTGGGAAAAGACAAGTTGCAGCAAGGTTGTGAAGGAGACAGTCCTAAAAATCAGAATTTGTGGGACTTGAACAGTCTTAAGGTAGGGAATATTGAATGCCCTATAGTTGAGGGTGATAGAGGTGATGTCATTTCACAAAGGAGACAGGGGAATGAAGGCAGAAATAGGGTACAAGGGCAGGTTGAGATCAAACAGCTAAGAGGGCAGTCTCATCAATGTTTTGATTCTGTCAAGAATGCAGATTGGCAAAAGAGGAAGATAGTGACTTTGGGAGACTACATACCTTCTCATTGGAAGAGGAAAACATATGAGAGCAAGGGGTCTTTTGGTGGCAACACATGGGATACTTCTTGGGGCAAGAATTCTTTCTTTCTTGGGGAGAATGGTGCAGGAGCACCCAAGGCCTTCAAGGAGTTGTTCAAGAGCCAGGAGTTTGCAAGGGTCAGGAGGACCTATCCATTATATCAAAACATCAACTATGACCTTTTGAAGCCTATAATGGCATTTGGAGAGGATAAATGCAATGAGAGAGTCAACTGTCCTAAGGGTCCTGATAAGGATCCTAGGACCAAAATGCAATATAAAGGGAAAATCATGTTCTAGGGGTTTGATTAGTAATCTAATGCTTTAATTAGGTCAAATAAGGTTGGACATTGAAGATCCAATGGTTTTTAGATAATAGAATTTAATAAATTTCAAGATTGTAATTTCAAATTTTTGAATTTCACTTTAGGCGGGAAAAGGAGTTTTAGGTGTTTTAGAGGTAATTATGCATTGTAATCAATTCCAATCGGTTGGATCAGTTGAGGGATGGTTCTATAACCCCAAAATGGTCATTTGTACGGAGGTTGGGCGTTTGGAGAAGTGACTGTACGGACTGCTACAGGAAATAGTGAAAAAACACAGTTTTCTTGCATTTTCTTGAGTCTTTTTGATGATCTATTGATTCCTTTTGAATTTCTAATCAATTGGATGGTTTAAGAACCTGTATTTACTTTCAATTAACCTCTTTAATGATCTGATAGACGTTAGGAATCAGTTTTTGTAACATATTGCTGACTATCCTGAAGAATAACACATAATTTTCACTAGTTTTGGTGGTTTTCATGGATGATTGATCCATTTCAAGGTAGAATGCTGCTGTGACCTATGAAATGGATCATTCCTAACATGTAACATACATATTTAACAAACTAATGTGCAGGGAAGAAGAATATTGAGGTGTACACCAAGATTTCACAATGCAAAGTGCTTGAAGTTGGAGGCTAGGGTATAGCAGCAGAAGATCTGCCTTAATGAGGGGAATGTTTTTGAGTTGGGATAGGCTAAATATGTTGTCCTAATGGTGTAGAGTCAATGAGAAAGTTCTGGAAGTGATTGGAAGGTTAGTTTTCAAGAAGCCCTACTTTTTGAGGCAAGTTAAGGAGGGTTTTGTGTTTGAGCATGTTAGAGGTGTCATAGAGGCCTAAAAACTTGGAATCCTTGGTTTTGAGTCATTTTAAGGGACTTTTGAAAGTTTCATGGTTAGGGGTTGAGTTTAAAGAGGGGTTGCTTTGAAAAAGAGGGCTAATTAGGCCTAAATTTGAGGAAACAACAGATTTTTGATTGGTGTGCTCCAAAACAAGTGCCATCAAGAATATAGTATGTTATGTATCATCACAAACCACATCTAGTTCAATCATTATTTTGGAGGTTCCTTTGGAAATTTTGAGTGCAAAGTCAAAAATCCTTCACTAGAGGCCTAGTTGGGCTAGTAGCCTAGTTAAGGTGAAAAATTGGTTTTGTGTCTAAGTCAGAGGGTTGGGCTTTGAAATCATTCAAAACAAGTTTTTTTGGGTCTCTTAAGAGTGTTCCTAGGGTTTGGGTCCATAAGGAAGGCAAATAAGTCATTTGGTGCATTATTTAGGTTTGTCTCCACCAGGGTGCCTGAAGAAGGGTTGAGATTGCATCATTAAGTTCCTTGAAATATTTGTGTTTCTTTCAAAGTCCTGCACTCTCTGCATGAAGAACCTATCTTTACTTGAAAGACTGAACTAGGGAAACCTAAGGTGTCTGAATAATAGGAAAAGGTTGACATAGCTTAATCCCAAGGATCTGGTATTCAGGTCTTGACCATACTAGGTTCACTTTAGTTTATGATGTGATATTGCTATTAATTTCAAGGGGTATATGGTTATCTAAAGTTTCTTTAAGAATCATAAGCATCAGATACAATATTTTCAATTCGATCATAAAATAATCTTATGAAATTGACACATTTACAATAATACTTCATGAACATCGAAAGAAATTTCTATCACTTAAGTAGATTTGCATTAAGCATTCAACAAATTCATAGAAACAAAAGATTTGTAATAATTTTCCATTCATTCATCTATTTTTTGGAACATTTTCATAAATTTAAACATCTAATCTAAAAGAAAGCATCAAAATACTAAAAACTAAAATTTCTCTCGTGTATTCTCCACCAATGCCCCAAGATTTAATCAAATCAAAGAAAACTACTTCATACTTCACAATATTGCTTCATAGCTAGGCATAATAAATAGTGTGATCTTTTAAACAAGGGGATCTAGTTTGGACACTGAGTAGGTTCTATATGCACCCTTAAATGACACAACACACAGTATTGTTCATTTGAGATAACAAACCAACCACAAAAGATACATCAAATAGGTAGTTATCAAATTGGATTCGAGATTGATTAAGCTCTATGTGCATACAAGTTTCTAATCCTGAATGATTTACAAAATAGGAAAAAAGAAAAAAACATAGAGAAGTTTTTTCTCTTCTGACATCCACAAATTCTGAACTTAACTTAAGAAGAAGTATCCTCTGGCATTTTATAGAAGTAAGACATGGGTAAGATAAGATAAATACATGTGAGGAAATCCAAGGGACAAATTGCATCAAGACACATGGAATGTGGTTGTTAATGGGTGTTTAATATACTTTCTCAACACAATAAATGGATAAGTGCACTACTTGTCTTGAAAGGAAATCTCCAACAATTTTCTAAAAATTACCCCAAGGTCTCTTAGGTGTTAGGTCATGACATGCTTGGAATAATTTAGTTGGTTCAACGTAATTTTTCTGGTAATCACAAGGTAGCCATATGTAAGTTAAGTTGGAGGGAATTTGGTCTTTGAATGGAGTTTACAAATTTTTTGAAGTGTAGCCCTATTGTTGTAAGTTCAGGACAATAGTCTCAAACTCCTCTTTGATCTTCATATTTTTCTTTAGAATGTGCAATGAAATTTATCTAAAGTTACTATTAAAAGAAAAGTCAAAAGTGCAGGGAAGAGAGTAAGTTCCTAGCTCTGACGACATGGTGGGCAGCTCTTCGGTAGATGAACATTGTTGTATATAAGCTATTAAATATGCTACTTGTGCCTTTAATTCCTCCTTGGAGGACTTGTCCTTATGCATCTGGTACACAATAGTAGCAACTAACCCATAAAGATGATCAATCTTTTGTTCCCTCATGGTTGTCCCTAGATCAAAAGTGGAAATATTATAGATAATTCCTTCTTCTTCCATCACTGGAGTAGCTATCTGTACAATCCTAGATCCTGAGGCATCCATTGTTAGGTGGGATCTCACCCTTGGCTTCTTTTCCTTCTTTGTGTTGATTTGCGCCTAAGCCAAAATGACTTCCATCCTTGCCTTCAGATCCATAAGTGTAGGGGTCTTCTTTTCCAATTGCTTTTCCAGCTATTTAGGCATGTGGGATCCCTTTTTCAATGATTCTTGATCACCTTCCTCTTCCACAATGTGTTGAAATTCCATTTCTTTGTTGCCTAGAGCCTCTTATTCTATCCTTTCTTCCCCCTCTTCACCTGAATCCCAAATAAATACTATTTCTTTCTCTGGGGATTTAGTGACTATATGTTTCTTGGGGCTATCTTCCCCTTCAAATGTTCTTCATGGTGCTTCACATCCAGGCTCTTTCTTATCTCAACCTTCTCTTGAGGCTTGTCTTCTTCCTTTTCCTCCTCTTCATGCAAAGGAGGCATTCCTTCATCATTTGTTTCTTTCTTTTCTTTAGACGGTGGTTTCTCAACTTCTTCACCAACATCCCTCAATTTTGGAAATTTCCTCCTTGAGCTCTTGATCAGAGGTTTCCATGATGTATTTGGCACCGATTTCTTCGATATCTTCTTTAGAGGACTATGTTCCCTCTTCTTCATACACCAATTCATCAGTTAATAGGAGTTGATTTTTAGGATGCTAATGGTAATCATCCACTTATTCCTCCATTTCTTTGGTTGCTTCCATTTATTTCCTTTCCAACTCCTCAGAGATCTGCATTGTTTCTTTCATTTCTGATGGCTTGGTTGGATGACCTGGGACAGGAAGGCCAACGACAAATTGTGCTAGAGGAGTCTAAACTGTGGGATTCATGAATACTCTGGAGAGCTCTGTTGGTATTTTTTGCATGTGCCTAGCAAAGGCTTCCAGCAGTAAGAGGGTAGGCATTGTTTCCATTGTAGTGGCTAGTAGGAGGGATAATGATGGAGACATGGAGGAGGAGGAGAGTAGAGAAGTGGTAGTAGATGAGGAATCTACCACCAAGATGAGTGTAGTGGACAAGGTGGAAGCAAGGTGAACAAAAATATCCACCATGGGTAGAGAAGAAGCAACCATTGCCTGAGAAGTAGGCGGAGGAGTCATGATAGTGGTAGCAGAAATAGTTGTTGTGGTAGCTAGAGTAGAGGTAGCAGGCCGGGACTTTGGCTACTCAGGCTCTCCTTCCTCTCCTTTGTGGAGTGGGTCCTCTTATATGGTGGGAATCTTTGTGAAACTACTTGTTTTCTTTGATTTATTTGAAGGCTCACCTTTTGATGCTTTCCTTAAGTACACCTTATGCTTAGGTTGATGCTTAGCCATTTCTTTTCTTTTTCTTGACCTATTAGCAAGAGAGGATTTTGAAGTTTCCCTAGATGGGGCAATAGCGGTCCCACTTTCGGTCTCACTTTTTAGCTCATCCTCAAGCTCACTATAGGTTAAGGTAGCTCCTTGCAGTTTCAATTGACCAATCTCCCATCAACCCGTTGTGTCATCCTCGCCTAGCTGGGCTTCATTAGAATGTCAAGGTCATTAACCTATACCTTGTTCCAATAAATTAATGGTAGGGGAAGGTTTTCACTAACATCATACCTTGGATCAATCACCGTGATCTCATCTTTAAAAATTTGGTTTGGTACTAGAAACAGGTTGATTTTCTTGAAAAAATATGTAGTCATGCGAATGGAGTGCCTCATACACACCTCTTTGTCATCTCTAAAATTTTCCTAAAAGTCTTCGACATCGTGGAGGTGGGCATACTCTTTTCAAACCATCCTTTTCAATTTTCCATACTAATCCATCCATGGCATGGTAGTCTGGAGTTCTAAGTTATATTCATTCAGCTTCTTTTCTGAGTATTCCACACACTAGGATGTGGGGACTGCATACATTCAGTGGCCAAATGTAAGGGGATAAGGAATCCTCACCTTGTGTTTGTCACTTAGCAGCATGTGAGCATGCTGCAATTGACTAGAGAGCTTAAGCAGTACCAACTGGTTATTTGTATACCAGGCAGTTTATATGGTCTCTCTGAGAAACCCTCAGCTCAGATGTATGTAAATTTGGGAAACTAGATGAACAGAAAGCCAAAATGGTAGATGAAAGCATTAGCACTCTGGGTAACCCTCCTCTCAAAGTCACCTCCAAGCAATCTAATAATATGCCCAATGTAGGCATCGTTGACTCTACAATAGTATGTCTTCAAGTTTCTGATTGAATTTGGGGATATCTATTGTATACTTTCAATTCTCTCCTAGGAGTCTAGCTTGGGGCTACAAATAGTCCCCTATACTAAGCACGGTCGGTGAGTAGATAGACTAGATACAAAGTCATGTAGAATTGTAAGGTTTTCTTTTCTACCACAAATTGCTCATGAAGGCAGTTACTAATCGTTCCTACCCAATGGAATTGGGTCTTTCCCTTGATGATTTCTTCTATAAAGTACAGCATCCACTCATGGAAGAAGGCTATAGTTGGGAGACCCACAACTCTACTAAGTAAGGTCACCAAGTCATGGTAATCTTCATAGAAATTGCTTCTAAAGAGCTCTTGGGGTACTTTATTTGCACTACACCTCTTCTCCTTTAGCTAGTACTGATTAATCAGGTTCTTGCACTTGAGGAGACTGACCTTCCACATGCTCTCAAAATATTCCTTAGACGATTCTTCCATTTCATCAAAGGTAGGTATATGGAAAGTTTGCTTGATAGACTTGGTAGAGAAATCAGGCAGTATATTGCCATCTCTATCCACTATTCTTTTAGTGTCCTATTGATATGCTTCTTTGCAGGCCATCACTAACTTGAGAGCTATGAGGGCAAGTGGGAAACAAGCAACCTTGTCCAAGCAACTTCTTATTATCCTTCTAGAATTCTCTATAGTAGGGTTGACAATGACCCTCTGCTTGAACTCATTGATGTCAATATGGCCTAAATTGGTATATGAGATCCTGTCCCAGTTTGTGGTGACGTTTGATTTGAATTCCTCTCCTTGGAACTTGTACTTTATTTGGTCCTTGTCTTATTTTCCCTAGGGTGCCTTCGCTGGCTTCTTTCCTTTTTCCCTTTTTGCAGATGCCTTCGTAGGTCATGCAGCTAGTTCCATATATCCTGCAAGCAAGGGAGCAATAAGTCCATTAAAGTGTAAAACATGATAAATGTAATGAAAATCCTATAAAACAACATTTCATCAAGAAATTCAACATTCAAGGATCCTAACATTCCTTTTAGATCATCTTTAGCCTTCCATTTGAGGGAGTTATGGAAATGCAGACCCAAGGGTGCAGACTTCCCTAGGTTGGTAGTCATTTTGGAAGCAACTGCAAACAAATGGAAATCAAGGCATAGCAGCCCAAATGGCTCCATCTGCATCAATATTTTGGTCATAAGGTGGGGCCCATCAGTAGGTTAAATTGTTTTGGCACATGTTTCAAGTCCATTTTGAAGCTCTAGAGGCGTTAAGTTGATCATTCAGGCATGCAGGATCAAGGCATGTAGATGCAGGGAGTCTCCTAGTCATTTCAAGCTCCGCCATTTGAAAATAGATCTTGCAAGGAAACACCCTACAATGTTAGACCTGTGGTATTGGAGGATGGCACCCTTTTCTCTTTAGAGTTTTCTTCATTTAATTGGGCATGGGTGAGAAGTTGTGGAAAGATGTTGGTTGATCTTCATTTGGAATGGCGGGAAGAGGATGGTGGTCTGCATAGAGTGGCCCAAATCATTAGACCCATAGGAGGCTTAAGCACTGTTCATTTGTTAGCAAATGGCTAAAGGGAGGTAATGGGGTCAGGCTCTGCATAACGGGTTGATGAAGGTTATTGGTCATTTGAAGGGGCGAGAGCAGGTCAAAGCTCTGTAAGCAGCCACCCACATGGAGCAACCCGCAAGGTGCTTTGTACTTAGTAGTTCCTTTTGGGTTCAAAGGTGCCGAAGAGTGCAAGGTCCAAAAAGTGGACAAATAGAGATCACCGATTGTTCAAAATGACTAATCTAAGATAGAAGCCCGTGAATGGAAGTCCACAATGGGCAACCCACCAAGAGACAATACTTAGCCATTTTTAGCGTAGGGAACTGGACGAATATGGAAGGGTCGAGACCCACCCAATACAAGGGCTTCATCATTTCACCATTTTTGAATGGTCATTTATGCGATGGAGAAAGGCTAGAAGAAGTCCACATTGGATGATTTGTAAGGTGGCCTATGTGTTCAAGTTTGGTCGGCAGACAAGGTTATGGTGGGACCTGCAAGGCAGAGAGTCGAGGTAGGTCCACCACTTGTGAACTGTCCAATAGGAGGGAAATCTAGGTGCATAAACCTACATAGTCAGACTTTCTAGAACAAAATGACCTCAACTCAACCCTGTGTTTTGTTTAAGTTTGATTGGTGATGGCAAGGTATGCGGCCTTACTCGCAACAATAGGCTTGAGAGGGATGCTGGTCGTTTGAAGAGTTAGGCATTTTTTAAGTACACAAAAATGGCAATAGGCACTACATGGAATCATAGAGGGTTATTACCCTAGCCCAAGAATATTCGTGGGGGCTTCAAGTTCCAGAGATGTCTAATAAACCATTTTCAAAAGATTTTATAAGTTTCAAACCATGGGTTTTGCTCGTCATGGTGTCATCTAGCTAGTTTTTAAGTTTTCTCTCTTTAGAATTTAATAACTTTCATGAAAATCAAAGAAAAATATTTCACAACTAGTAGCAGAGGACCAACTTAAAAAATCTAATGCAATATGTGAAGGAGCTACTGATGATAGTGTTTTGGATGGTGAAGAGCCTTTGCAGGCACGAAGGTGGCAATTTCTAGTGAGATTTGAAAAGTCTTCTAAAAGTGTGAAGGTGAAAATGACATGTCAGAGATGTCTATTTATAGATTTCTATGTATTAAATGCCTTCCATTAATGTTGGTATAACAACAACCAAAGTTGGTGAACGAGCATTTAAAAAAGACAACGGCAGGAAAAGTGGGGTCCGCAAAGCGGACGGTACCCAAAATTTGGTCATCTGGCAAGTCATCAAGGTATGTGCAGGATCATCATGGAAAAAATAGGCCCTTAGGTGGCAAAAAATTTAGAACAATCAAAGTTAGGAAACTTGACGTAAAAATTTGAATAAGTTATCTATATTATTTCAAAAATATGTAAAAATAGAATCTGTAGAAAATTGAATGCAGTTTCTAAACTACTAGGTTTATTTTTTATTTTTTTTAAATAATCTATTTGGTGAAAATTTGAAATTTCAATGTAGTAGTACTTAAATTTCAGCGAAAAAAATAAGTAGGTATCTGTCTAACCACCCTAACCACAATAAAATGATAATATTTTTTTATAATATTTTAGATATAAGTAGAGGACTCATGTCCCAATGTGATGCACATTTTTTTGTAATTTTTTTCCAAGTAAATAATTAATTATGATTTTTTTATTACAACTTTTAAAAAATATAAAAAATTGTATGTCTGACCACCTTAACTTGGTAAAAAAATCATGAAATTCAATTTTTCTTTTTTAATCCTATAGTATGCAAAACATATAATGTGACACATGTTTCGAATTCAAAAAATGTGATACTGTTTGGAAGATGTAGATGTTTTTCAATCAGCCTATCAATCAAGACTTTAGTCATAATTCAAATAGAAAATGAATAATAATTATTTATTAAATTCAAAGTAAAGCATAATTTATATTGGTGGAAAGCTAAGAATTTCCTTTAAAAACCCTTTTTGTTTCATTAATTTTGGGTAAAAACAAAGTTGTCAGCCACATACCCTACACATACCCATCATATTGCCACTTTTTGGCCCATCATGAACTTGCACATACCCATCAACGAAATGGTGAAGAGAGATGTGGATCCCACAAGGTGGGAGGATTCCTTGGGTTGGCCATTCTAAACGTTGAAGATTCCACAGAATTCCACATAAGACAGCCCGCAGGGGTAGACTCGCATGACCCGGAGGATGACAGTTTCTAATTTCATAGGAAAACTACCAAGGGAATTCCGTAGAGGCTAGAGACTTTCAAATCTTGGAAGTGGTGAAACTTGGTCAACTTAAGGTGGTTCTTCCAAGACTCATTGACCATTTAGTACTCAAAATAGGGGGCATGCAAAATGAGGCAAAGGAAAAAGTGACCCAACAAAGCAAAAAGATAGGGTCCCTGTTCTAAACGGGGTGTGTGTGTTGTAGGCACAACAAATGGCGACAATGCTAGGGAATGCTCCTAAGAATTCTATGGATAAATGCTCACTTAGAACCCATAATATTTAGTTTCATAGACTAGGGGATAGTTTCTGAAAGTGAACTATGTGGCTCAAAGGAGAATGAGATCCTTAACTAAATTAGAGCACAAAACATCTTAGAAGTTTGTGTATGGTGAGTTCATTCATGTTCCTTACAGACTACAACAAATAACTATTAATCCAACCAAGTAAGCTATGAATCATCTAACTCCAAAAGTAACCTATACATTGCCCCACTACTAGTTAGGCATCCATAGCCCAACGAACTTATCATTGTGACCCCACAAACATTTCTCTACTGTCGATTGGGCATCCATAGCCCTAGTAGAGTTGTTCGCACACCCATATGACTACTGGATTTTATCATTTGTTTCTTTCCTTTTCCTTCTTTTGGTATCTCTTTTAATGTCCTTTCTTTTGCTCAATTGTGTATGCATTGAAGCTTATTGTAGGTTTGGGACCATAGTATTCACTAAAGAACACTTAGGATTTTCACTTGCTGGGTCATCATAACAACCACCGCACATCTCTTCAGAAGTAATTAACGTATGTCTTGTGTAGGATATAAGACAAAATGTGATAAGATTCAACTAAGGTTCAAGTTCTAGGTCTAGTTAGAGTTCAAATGAGGAGACCATTCCATAGCACCAATCAGAGACCAATAATTTGGAGTGAATATTTATCAAAATAACACTAAAAGTAGGCAACAAAGTGAATTGATCATCGAGTTAAGTACAACCATCACATCAAAAAAAATAAAACCCTTAGCAAAACAAGATAGTCAGGAAACGAGCAAAAGAAAAGAAAAGAAAAACAACAAAATAGGAAGGTGAGAGAACCTAAATTAACCTATATACAAGTATTTACAGAGAGTTAGCTCAAATGAGCTCAGGCGAGGAAATAATGCTTAAGGTGCTACCCGTTGACAGGAAATGGGATGTCATCACCAGTTAAAGTCTTGAGGTGGAAAGCAATATTCCCTAATATTTTAGAAATTTGAAAGGGGCCAAGCCAAAGCTTGTCAAATTTATCATGTCCCCCTTTCTTTCCATGGGCCTTGTCCCAACATAGGACTAGATCAACTATTTTAAAGGCCTTTACTTTGGCTCATTGATCAAACCATCTTTTGACCACACCTTGGTGTTTAGCAAAAATTTCAATGGCACGATCACACACTTCTTCTAGGTGGAGTAACTCAGCTAAACAAGCTTCTTTTCGATCCCCTTCTTTTGTAGAAGGTATTGATGAATTGGAGGGTTGGGATCTTAAGGTGAATCGGGAATACAAGCTCTAATCCATAAATGAGGTGGAATGGGGAATCACCTAAGGCAACCTTGTGGTGTGTATGATCTATCCAAAAGGAAAAATGGAATTGCGTATGCTAGTCCTTGGGATTTCTATCGAGAAGTTTTTTTATCACGGTAATGAGGTTCTTAATTGTAGAATCATCTAGGTTGGTGCCCTGTGGGTAATAATTAGATGAGAACTTGAGGGAAATTCCATAATCAAAGGCCCAACTAGAAAATCTGAGTGAGGAGAAAGTGGGGTCATTATCGCGAACCAAAGCATACGAGCAACCAAAATGATTTAAAATGAAACTTTCAAGGAAATTGATAACTACCTCTGTGGTACATTACCTAAATGCAATAGCTTTCATCCATCTATTACAATAATCAGATGTGGCTAGAATGTACCTCTGACCCATAGATGATGGTGGGCTTATTGGACCAATGAAGTCAATACCCCATTGTGTGAATGGTCTTACCTCCAGAAGTGATTGCAGCAACAACATCTTTTCTTTCCTTGGTTGTAGCATTTTGGAAGACATGGCATGCACAAACATGGCTGTGCACATCCTTGAATACTGTTTGCCAATAATATCTTGCTCATAGGATTTGATGAGCGGTAGAAGGGTCAGATCCATGACCAATGCCAAATTTTTCAGGAAACTCTTTCAGGACACGTTCTACTTTTTATTTTTTGAGGCACTTGAGGTAGACCCCTTCATGATTCCTCTTGTATAATATTGATCCTTACACCATATAGTTGCTAGTTCTCAATCTGAGGGAACACTTTTGGACTCCCTATATATGAGGCAGGTACTTGTTTAGCAAGCAGTAGACAATATCATCATACCATTCTCCAGGGGAGACATCTTCAAGCTGATATTGTTGAATTGTAAGCTCAAGTCCTACTTCAACTATTATTTCATGTATCATTCGGGTGATGGCCTATCTTCTTACTAATTTCATTGGCTAAAATTCCATGTCGTATCCTTTCCATAGGGTGACCCAATTTTCTCTTCTTTCTCCCAACTCATTCAACATTAATAGCATATTTACTATTGGGTCTAGGATGATGGAGAACACCTTGTTCCATAGGATGTAATGTTTGAAATTCTTTACTCCTTTTACCAAAGCATACACTAATTTTTCAATGCTATGATACCTTAGTTCAACATCTTTTAATGGCAAACTCATGAAGGCAATTGGGTGCTCATTCCTTTCATCATCCTTTTGAGTCAAAATGTTGGCACATGAGTGATCTGAAGAAAATGAGTAAATGTAGAAGGGCTTCAGGTAATCTGGACTAACTAGCACAGGTGCATCAGCAATGGCTTTCTTGATTTCCTTGAAAGCTTGCTTCACCTCAGGAGTCCACTCAACTTTGGCATCTTGTTTTAACATTGCATTGAGTGGCTTCACGATTTCAGAAAAGCCTATAGTAAATTTCCTAACAAAGTTTATCTTTCTGAGGAAAGATTTCAATTCTTTCTTGCCACCTAGCAGCTAAATCTTCAAGAGGGACTGAATACACTCAGAGTCTATGGAGATTCCTCTTTCTGAAATGATGTGCTCAATAAAATTTCCTTTTGTGACATCGAAGATGCACTTCTTCGAATTAAGCGAAATCCCAAACTCTCTACACCTTTGAAAAACTTTGCATAGATCATAAACATGATCACTCAATTTCTTCAAGAACACCATGAGATCATCCATGTAAATGGTGATGCACTTCCTGATCAGATTTTTGAAAACTATGTCCATTGCACACTGGAAAGTGGCACTAGCATTGATGAGTCTGAATGGAATCCTTCGGTAGGTGAAATTCCCCCACTTAGTGGTGAAAGTTGTCTTATGCATGTCTTCATATTGCACCATAACCTAATTATATCTAGAATACCCATCTAAGAAGGACATCATTTGTGAACCATTGATGATCTGCAGTACCTCATCCAACGAGGGCAGTGGATAGTTATTTTCCAAAGCTCTATTCAGATCGTGAAAGTCCACACACAACCTAATTTCTCCATTCTTTTTTCTAACTAGGACCAAATTGACCACCCATGTGGAGTACCTAACTAGAAATATGATTATAGCTAACAATAGCTTTCATACTTCCTTGTGGATGATAGGCTCTAGCAATGCATTGATGGAATGTTACCACTGTCAAAATAGCCAAATGTCTGGCTTGAGAGGAATAGTGTGTGTAATAATGGAGGTATCATATGTTTTCAAATCTTCATAACTCCATGCAACTTCATCATGATACTTTTACAAAGCATCGATGATTCCCTTCCTTTCTTCTGGTGTGCATACTTTACTAATAAATACATTTTTAATTTCCTCAGTCATTCTGAGGTTGTGAATGTCACACTGATTGTTTATGGAGTCTTTATTTTCCTATATATCCTAGTCTCTAATATGATCAAGATTGAATATCCGCTCAAGCTGAACCATACCCTTAGGAATAGTGTTTTTTTTTAGATTAGTGACTCCATCTATGTCCAATTTAGCTTCTTCAAGCTTGGCTTCATCAATTATCTAGGTTGCAAATACATCAGAGCTAGTGATAAACTCCAAGATATGCTTGTCATTGTTGAATACCTGAAAATGGGTGATGTTGTCTGGCATGGATGGGGTGGAAGTCAGTTAAATGATAAACTTCTTGATACCTGATAGTGACAATGGCTAGAGGGTGTTGGCTACCTAAGCCATGGCATCAACAATATGGTTTTGGTCTTGAGGGATCAATTGAGTATTAAAGGAATCTAGGCTTTCTAACACGTCCCAAACCCTATTCCTATAATTTTCTAGTCTTTGGTCATGGCATGAATATAATTTTCTAACTTGTTTCACTACGAGCTCTGAGTCACCAAAGAATTGCAACATTTTAACTCTATTCCTTACATCCATTAAGAGACCATGAACTAATGCCTCGTACTCTACTATGTTATTTGTGTAGTAAAATTGGAGCCTATGAGCAGAGAAGTAAGTCTTACCTTTGACGCTGGTGAGTTCAAATGCAGCTCCAACTCCTTGTTTGGATTTAGATCCATCAAAATGCAATGTCAAAAACTTGGAAGGTTCCTTAACTCTGGGATAGATCGTGCATTCATTCTTCTTTGGCTGCACACCTACATCTGTCATTTCTGACATAGCCACTAGCTCAACGTGTTTGGTGGTAGGATGTTTTTTTGGCCACTTCTCTTGAAGCGTAGTTTTCCCTTTGACATGCTCTATTGTCATTTGACATAAGAAACATTAAAATTTTGAATGAGAAGCATTGTGAACTTTGCACTAGTTAGGAAATAAAAGCTCTTGAAAGTCTATTTTTGCCCCCAAACTAAGTTGATCTTATATGCAGTTTTCCATGAAATCCTAGAATTCGTCTAGGAGTCCCAAATTACCATCATCATAAGACTCATCATCATTTGATTCTAACAAAAAAATTGTTCTCTGAGGTGTATATGCTAGATTGGCAGGAGGGTTACATAATACTAAAAAGACCTCATCATCCATATCTTCTTCTTGAAGTTTTGATTCTTCCTGGTATGCCGCGGGAGATTAATTTCCTAACTCGGTCTCATCGAACAACACCTCATTGGTCTTGTTGTACTATGTGATCATGAACTTCATGTGGGGCTCTAGATCTATATGAATCTAGTTTGGTAGTCCCTTCCATGGTAGCCATAGGTGGGAGAAGTTAGTTGTAGCATACTCATTCAATGCTTGGGTAAAGTCCCATCCTATTATTATACCATAAGTGTCTGGGATATTTGCAACCTGAATGTCAATAACTTGCTACACCCTTGGGTCATCAACAATTTGCATAGGAATTTGAATTATCTCACTGACTATGTTCACCTCAGTATTGTCTAGCTGAGTCACCTTTCTCTGGGAGTGTGGACTATTCCTAGTACCTTGTAAATAGTGAGAGGCATGATGTCAGCTAATGCTCCTAAGTCAAACAAACAATTATGCAAGTTATTCCTAAATATTCTAATCGTAGTGAGGAAGGGTGGAGTCTCCAAATTCCCTTGGAATAAACCCATAGGTCTATCAGCCTGGGCTGTTTGGTTATTATCCTTCTCATTTGTCTTTTCTTTGGTCTGCACTTGACTCTACTTTTTAGCAAGTTGTTTTCCAGCTTGCTGATTAGAAGGGACATCTTTCCTTTTACCTATGATTTCTTTAATTATAGGATCGTGTGGTGGTTCCTCGAAAGAGACTCTCTTGGCTGGTGTTTCTTGTGTTACCTTGGAGGAAGGGGTCCCATTAATCACCCTAAAGAAGGCATGCCTAACTGCAGGAACCTTAAGTAACTCAAAAGAAAACAAGCTGATTTGAACCTTCTAGAATTCTTTAGCAACATACTCACCCATTTGCTCAATTTCAGCCTCAAAGGATCTACTTATGGAAGAGCTAGCAGACTAGTTTTGCATTTGACTCGACTATTTTTTTTTGTTAAAATATTGGGTGGGCATATAGGGGTAACCTGGGTTGTTTCTTGCATTAGGATCATGTGGGGTGCTAAAGTTATTGGGAAGAGTGGAGGTTGTGAAAGGCCCCCCTACTTGTCTACTCCTTGAGTTATATTGGGTTGCTCTTTGATGAAACATGTGAACCTCATCTTCACAAAACTCTTCCTCATCAACCAAACCATTATCTATTGAAGTAAAAAGTTGGGATAAGGCTTCTTCATTACTTACCTCTTTTACTTCTTCATTCTTTGGGGAGAAAGCCTCATTCTCAGGTTCATTTATCTTGCTTCGTGGGAATGGAGCTTGATTGACTATGAGCACCAAAGAGTCGTATGGTTCTAACGAGACTAGATCTCGACAACTAGCATTGTCCACAACATTATGTACTTCTACTTGAAATATTTTCGTGAATGTGAGTAACTCGGTGCAATCCAAATTGGAATGCCTATTCATTTTATGAATTTGACACCATCCGAATAAGGAATCTTTGGTGAGATATACCCCACTAGTTGTCTTCTTTGAACTGGCAGGCTGATCAAGAGGAGTAGGAACACCTTCGTTGTTTGGACTTGAATTCCATGTCCTATTTTGTATTTAAGAAGGTCTCCTTTCAAAATTTTGGTTGGAGTTCTACCCTCATTCATAATTATGTCTGGACATGGTACTCGCTTCACAGTTATCCCTATTATCTTAACTAAGGTTGGCCTAAATGCTACGTTGAGAAGCTTGAAGCTAATTATTTTGATTCCTGAGGTGAGTCATTTCTATGGACATTTTCTTGATCATCTCTATCAGTTCATCCAACTAATCTTTCTCACTATTTCTTGGCTGTGGTGTTTGGTTTTGAAGGAACAAATGTTGTGCTTCCAGTTGGTTTTGTTGAGCGGGTGGGAATTCAAGACCTCATAGCTATACTGTCACCTAGGACTACTCCAAGTAAATCTACTACTGTTGGGGCTATAGATAATGAGGCACAAGAGGTGCTTGATTGATGGGCTGCCCTAGATAAGGAACTATGGGCAGTTGAAGAATTGGATTCATGAGAGGAATCTTGTGTTGTAGAGCTTGAGTGAGCCCTTAAATCTGCATAGGATGAGGGACCTGTCCCAAGGAAGGTAGTAGACCTAAGATTTTTTCCCCTAAATCAGTGCTAGCTATAACTCCCTCAACATAATCATCCACCAATCTAGCTAGTGGTGGGTTCATTCTTTTCACCAACGCTATAGTAAGGTTGTCTAAGGTAGCATAGTAGATAGGCAGAACAACGGAGTCGTTCAACACATATGGAGCTTGCAATCTCATGAATTCCTAATGAAACTAATCATTGAAGGAATTGATTGGTTCATTGACTTCTTTATGAATTTCCATGAATTGTTGATATAGTTCTAAGGGGCTGATTGGAAGCTTGTATTTGCTTAAGAAGGAATTCTTCAAAAGGTCCCAAGTGGTAATTGATCCTGTAGGAAAGTTGATATACCAATAGAAGGCCTCTTCTCCCAAGGAGTAAGGGAAAATTCTCCATGCCACGTCCCTATAATCAATTTGTGTGTCCTTCAATGATTTTTTGAATACCTTGATATGTTCTTCAACTATCCTTTATGGATCCCAAGGGTTGAACTTCATACAAAATCTCTCCAGATTCTTGGGCATGTCATGGTAAGCATTGAATAGTAGTGGAGAGGGATTGTTTCCTAGCCAAGCAATGAGGAGAGGTGGGGGTAGTACTTGTTATTGAACAAGAACTTGAGGTTGCATAGGGGCAACAATAGCTAGGATTGCGCCTTAAATATGGAAGGTAGAGGCAGGGGCAGTGCCTTGGCCTTGGGAAATAAGGGGTTGGAAGGAAGTTTGGGATGACTGAGTGGAGGAGGTGGAAATGGAAGAGTAAGGATTAGTGTGGGGTGAATGGGAGGAAGATGGAGGTGAAGTGGATAGAGAGGATGAAGAAGATGAGGTTGAGTCCTCTCTTTGAGTCCTTGTAGCCCTTGTAGGGGGCTGCAGTTCCTGAAATTCTCCTTTGTTTGGAGTGGATCTTAGAACTTTGTGGAACCTTATGAGGGAAAATGAACCAATTTGATCTAGCTTAGCTCAAAAGGGCCCTCCTTCTAGCACTAGTTCTGTTGATGGGTGTTTTATACACTTTCTCAACATAAGAAGTGCATAAGTGCACTACCTCTCTTGAAAGGAAATCTCCAACAACAAGCTGCTGAAAATTACCCCAAGCTCTCTCGAGTGTCAAGTCATGACATGCTTGGAATAATTTAGTTGGTTCAATGTGATCTTGCTGGAAATCACAGGGAAGCCTTATGTAAGTTAAGTTGGAGGGAATTGTGTCTTTTAATGGACTTTGCAAAAAAATTGAAGTGTGGCCCAATTGTTGTAAGTTTAGGACAATAGTCTCAAACTCGTCTTTGATCTTCAAATTTGGCTTTACAATCTACAATGAACTTTATCTAAAGTTACTATTAAAAGAAAAGTCAAAAGGGTAGGGAAGAGAGTAAGTTCCTAGCTCTGAAACTACTAATGAAAAGTGACAATGGAGGATGCTATAGTGGACAACCTTCCTAAAACTAATTCCCACTTAACCAAATTAACTCACAATCTTGTGAAACTAGTGCAATCTTCTAAGGCATGTAGATTTCAACAATTCATTCACCATAAAGCATGAATAAAGATAGAATTTAAGTGAAACATTCAATTCATGTCCATACTAGCTTTACACTATTATTTATCATCAACAAAAAACAAAAAGCATGGACACAGAAGGACATCAACACAACTGAATCATTCACCATCAATCAACATCACTAACTAATCTACTAAAGCAAGCTAAAACATAGAAAAACAAAGTTAATCTATTCAAATTCACTAAGAGGAGAAGAATCATGAAACATGACATTGGAACTCAAGAATCCACCAAAATGAATGAACTTCTATTAAAATTCCAGCAACATGTCTTTACAAAAACTCAACTCTCTCTTGAAAATGAGAGGAAACCCCCTATTTATAGTGTCCAAAAAGAAAAATTAATGGCCACGATTTAATCTCATTGTGTGGCCAAGATTTGCTACAAATTAGGGTTTCACCCACCCCCAATTATCTTATAATATAAAATTACATTTTGTCCTCTAGCCTATTTTGTCTTCTTGTGGATAACACTGTAGCATTTTTGTCTTGTAGCTGACCACCTTTTCTATAGCTATTCTATGAGGAATTCTTCATCAATCACTAGATTTCCTTCATGTTTCTTCACCGTAGCATATTCTACGAACTTCTCGATCAATGTCTGAAGCTTGCTCCATTCCATACTGTCAAACTGAAGGACTTGAAAGTTCAATTTCTCCGACCGGTTGGTAATTGCATCGCAATCCTTATCACATTTTGGATTGTTCATTATTACTTGCTTCGATTGGGTGAAGGAACATGCAACAAAATCCATGAAGGTTGGCGTGAAAATATTTGTAGCTCCATCCTCCATCTTCTTTAAGTACTCCTCCTAGAACGTCCTGGTTTCTTTGGCCTCGTCAATATCAAGCTCCACTTCATGGAACACCCATTCTAGGATTTCTCATTTGTGATTGAGGCCCATCTTCCACATTTCCATGAGCTAGTGGTCATCCTTTTTCATTGCAAGCTCCTCTTCCCCTACTCTTTTAGGAATCTTCAGGATAGCCTCAATTTTAGGATATGTGGTCCTATATAGCTCTGGGAAGTCTATGTAGAATTTTCTTGTACATTTGAGTTGTCTTTGCACTTCTAGGAACTTACTTTCCATTCTAGCAGTGCGGCTGATTCCCATATGCCCATTGTAGATGACCCGTTGAAGCCAATCCTTAGTGGCCTTGCTCTAGTTCTTTCTCCTTTCTAATTTGCTAATGTTCTCTTGGGACAATAGTTGTGGCGGTGCTAAAAACATGGTGGGAAGCTCTTCGGCAGATGACCATTGTTGTATATAAGATATTAAATATGCTACTTGTGCCTTTAATTCCTCCTCGGAGGACTTGTCCTTATGCATCTAACGCACAATAGTAGCAACTGACCCCTGAAGTGGATCAATCGTTGGTTCCCTTGTGGATGTCCCTAGATCACTATTGGAAATATTATAGCTAATTCCTTCTACCACTACTAGAGTAGATATCTATACAATCCTGGATCCTGAGGCATCCATTGTTAGGTGGGATCTCACCCTTGGCTTCTTTTCCTTCTTCATGATTATTTGTGCCCCAGCTAGAATGGTTGAATTCCTTTCCTTCATATCCATAAGTGTAGGGGTCCTCTTTTCCAATTGATTTTCTAGCTATTCGGGCATGTAGGATCCCTTTTTTAGTGATTCTTGATCTTCTTCCTCTTCTGGAGTGTGCTAAATTTCCATCTCTTTCCTACCCAAAGCCTCTTGTTTTGTCCTTTCTTCCTCCTCTTCATCTGAATCCTGAATAAATATTGTTTCTTTCTTTAGGGATTTGGTGACTATATGTTTCTTGGGGCTCTCCTCCACTTCAAAGGTTTTCTCTTCTTCTTCTTGTTGCACATGTTCTTTATGGTGCTCTGCTTCCAAGATCTTTCTTATCTTAGCCTCCTCTTGAGGCTTGTCTTCATCCTTTTCCTCCTCTTCATGCAGAAGAGGCATTCCTTCATCATGTTCATGTCTCTTATCCTTCTCACCAATTGGAGGCTTTGAGGTTACCTCCATCTCATCATCTGTTTCTTTCTTCTCTTCAAAGGGTGGTTTCTCAACTTCTTCACCAACATCCCTCAGTTGTTTGAAAATTTCCTCCTTGAGCTCTTGATTAGAGGTTTCCATGATATATTTAGCAACCATTTCTTTCATATATTCTTTGGAGGACTATGTTCCCTCTTCTTCATACACCACTTCATCAATTACTAGGTGTTGATATTCAGGATGCTCATTGTAATCATCCACTTCTTCCTCTACTTCTTTGGTTGCTTCCCTTTATTTCCTTTCTAGCTTCTCAAAGATCTGCATTGTTGCTTTCACTTTCGGTGGCTCAGTTGGAGGAGTAGGGACATGAAGGCCAACATCAACTTGCACTAGAGTAGCTTGAATTGGAGGATTCATGAATACTCTAGAGAGCTCCATTAGTATATTTTGCATGTGCCTAGCAAAGGCTTTCGAGACTGAGAGGGTAGGTATTGTTATCATTGTAGTGGCTAGTGGGAGGACTAATGATGGAGACATGGAGGAGGATGATAGCGGAGAAGTGGTAGAAAATGAGGAATCTACCACCAAGATGGGTACAATGGCCAAGGTGGAAGCAAGGTGGACTGAAATATCTAGCACAGGTGGAGAAGAAGCAACAATTGCCTAAGAAGTAGGTGATGGAGTGATGATAGTGGAAACGGTAATAGTGGTTGTGGTAGCTAGAGCAGAGGCAATAGGTGAGGACTTTGGTTGCTTGGCCTCTGCTTCCTCTCCTTTGCAGAGTCATTCATCCTATATGGTGGGAATCTCTAT
Source organism: Sequoia sempervirens (assembly GCA_007258455.2). Taxonomy (NCBI): domain Eukaryota; kingdom Viridiplantae; phylum Streptophyta; class Pinopsida; order Cupressales; family Cupressaceae; genus Sequoia; species Sequoia sempervirens. Next base: position 45,189 of record VDFB02131649.1, on the reverse strand, counting down.
GAAACTGCTTGATTTCTTTGATTTATTGGAAGGCTCACTTTTCGATGCTTTCCTTGAGTACACCTTGTGCTTAGGCTGACACTTGGCCATTTATTTTCTTTTTCTTGACCTAGTAGCTAGAGGGGATTATGAAGTTTCCCTAGATGGGGCAGTAGTAGTCTCGCTATCGATCTCTCTTTCAATCTCATCCTCTAGCTCACCGTAGGTTAAGGTAGCTCCTTCTAATTTCAACTAAGAAATCTTCCTATCAACCCATTGTTTTATCCTCACCTCAATGGGATTCATCACAATGTCGAGGTCATTGACCTCTTCCTCATTCCAATCAATTAATGGCAGCAAGAGGTTGGCAACGTTATCGTACCTTAGAACAATCACCATGCTCTCATCTTCAACAATTTGGTCTTGTACTGGAAACAGGTTGATTATCTTGAAAAAATATGCATTCATGCACATGTAGTGCCCCATACACACCTCTTTGTCATCTCTCCAGTTTTCCCAAAATTATTCAACATCATGGAGGTGGGAATATTCTTTTCAAACCATCCTTTTCAATTTTCCATATGGATCCATCTATGTCCTGGCAGTGTGGAGTTCTAAGTTACATTCATTCAACTCCTTTTCTGAGTATTTTGCACATTGGGATGCAAGGAATGCATACATTCCCTAGCCAAATGTAAGGGGATAAGGAATCCCCACCTCATGTTTGTTACTTAGTAGCGTGTGAGCATGTTACAATTTCCTGGAGAGCTCAAGCAGTACCAACTAGTCATTTGGGTATCGGGGTAGTTTATATGGTCTCTTTGACAAACCCTCAACTTGGATGTATGTAAATTTTGGAAACTGGATGAACAGAAAGCCGAACCGGTGGATGAAAGCATTAGCACTATGGGTAACCCTCCTCTCGAAGTCATCTCCAAGCAATCTAATTATATGGCCGATGAAGGCATTGTTGACTATGCAGTAGTATTTCTTAAACTTTCTGAATTGAAGTTGGTGATACCTGTCGTATACCTTCAATTTTCTCCTGGTAGTCTATCTTGGGGCTAAAAATAGTCACCTATACTGAGCATGGTAGGCGAGCAGATAAACTAGATACAAGGTCATGTAGAATTGTGAGGTTTTCTTTACTAACACAAATTTCTCATGAAGGCAGTTACTAATCATTCCTCCCCAATGGAATTTGGTCTTTCCCCTGATGATTTCTTCTATAAAGTAGGGAATCCACTCTTAGAAGAAGGCTATAGTTGGGAGACCCATAACTGTAATTAGTAAGGTCACCAAGTGATGGTAATATTTGTATAAATCACTCCTAAAGTGCTCCTGGGGTACTTTGTTTGCACCCCTCTTCTCCTTTAGCTAGTACTAATTAATCAGTTTCTTGCACTTGAGGGGATCAGCCTTCCACATGCTCTCAGCATATTCCTTAGATGCTTCTTCCATTTCATCAAAGGTAGGCATATGGAAAGTCTTCCTGATAGAATTAGTGGAGAAATCAGCCAATATGTTGCCATCTCTATCCACTATTCTTTTTAGTGTCCTCTTGATATGCCTCTTTGCATACCATCACTAACTAGGGAGCTATGAGGGTAGGTTGGAAACCAACAGCCTTGGCCAACCCACTTCTTCTTATTCTTCTGGCATTATGTATAGTAGGGTTGACGATGACCCTCTGCTTGAACTCATCGATGTCGATATGCCCCAAATTGGTATTTGAGATCTTGTCCTAGTCTGTGGTGACCTTTGATTTGAGTTCCTCTCCTTGGAACTTGTACTTCATTTTGTCCTTTTCTAGCTTCTTTCCTTTTTCCTTTTTTGCATATGCCTTTGAAGGTCCTACAGATGGTTCCATATATCCTGCAAGAAAGGGAGCAGTAAGTGCATTCAAGTGTAAAACATGAGAAATATTAGCGAAATACTTTAAAAAGGCATTAGATCAAGGAATTCAAAATTGAAAGATACTAACATTCCTTTCAGATCATCTTTAGCCTTCTGTTTGAGGGAGTTATGGAAATGCGGGCCCAAGGGCATAGAGTTCCCTAAGCTAGTAGCCATTTTGGAAGAAAATGCAAAAAAATGACAATCAGGGCAAGGTGGCATGCATGGCTCTACCCACATTAGGATTTTGGTCATAAGGTGGAGCCCATCAGTAGATTAAATCATTTTGGCATGTGGGTCAAGTCAATTTCAAAGCTTCAGAGGCATTAAGTTGATCATTGAGGCATGTGGGCTCAAGGAATGCAGATGCAAGGAGTCTCCTAGCTGTTTCAAGCTTTGTCATTTGAAAATTTCTTTGGAAAGGTGGTGACCCGCAATGCAGAACCCATGGTATTGGAGGGAAACACCCTTTTCTCTTCGGAGGAAAATACAGTGGCAGGAAAAGTGGGGTTCACAAAGCATTCAATACCCAGTAGTCAGTTGTCTGGAAGGTCATCAACAAAATGGGGAAGAGAGATGTGCATCCTACAAGACGGAAGGATGCCTCGGGTCGACCGTTTGGAATGGTGAAGATGCAAGGGAATTATGCATAGGGAAGCCCACAGGGGTGGACTTGTATGACCTAGATTATGGTAGTTTCAAAGTTCATAGGAAAACTACTAAGGGAATTCTGTAGAGGCTAGAGACCTAGAAATTCTTGAAGTGGTGAAACTTGGTCAACTTAAGGTGGTTCTTCCAAGACTCCTTGACCATTTAGGACTCAAAATAGGGGGCACACAAAACGGGGCGAAGGAAAAAGTGACCCAAAAAAGTTAAAAGAGAGGGTCCCCGTTCTGAACGGGGTGTGTGTTGTAGGCACAACAGTGGTGAGTGGTAAGAGAATTGATAATGAAGTCAACAAAGGTCAACCTTCATCTTCTCATTGATGTTCTTCAAGTGTTTCATCTTGTTATTATCGTGAGGATAATAACTTGTATTAGGATAGTATATAGGAAGTTTCCCATATATTCAAAAGGATTGCTTTATCATCATGTTTCTACACTTTGGTTTTGCCTCAGGCTTTCTACTCTTGGGAATGAGCTTCCCCAAAGGTTGGTACTTTATGTCACCATATGTGAAATATCAAGATCTCTAGTATTCCAATGACTCAAGCTTCTCCTTTGCATGATTTCCCAAAATGTATAGCCCAATCTAGGTATGCTTCTATCCATGATCCAAATTTTCTTGACCATCCATATCTAAACTTTGCATTACAATTTGCTTCTCCTATAATAAAAAATTCCACCTATTAAATCCCTCTAAAAAAATTTATAAAAAAATCTCATGTAAATATAATCATCATTAATTTGTTATCATTATACATCCATCATAAATAGCACACTTTCAACAAAATCATATATTCTTGCGTAATTATCTTTTAGACTAGGTTATCGGACCATTGAACTTTTTGGATAACCTTAAAAATTTAAAACTTTTCTTTGCACTATTACATGGTACGTGGTACCTGGTGTTCAAATTTTACCCATAATTTCCCATACTTTTCCTTTTACCAAAACTTCCATATTTACCAGACCTTGGCTCTTGAATTAGAACATTTTGCTCAACACTTTGCTTTACCTTTTACATCTCTAGCTTTCCCAATTCGTGGTATCCAGTACCTGGAACACTTGAATTATGAAGTACTCTTTTCTAAAATATTTTTCTTTTCCTTTTCACTTCTAGTGATCTTTCAAACTAGCTAGCACTTGCCATAGTGTTATTTTTCACTTGGGGTCCCTAAGTCTTACAATCTTTGTGTGTTTTGTGAGACCACACAATGGGTACAAGAAAACTTATCCTTGCTGCAAGAGAGTGATGAGAATAATCAAATAGGACAGAAAGTTGAAAAGAAATTTAGAATGGTTGAATGTGAATTTTTCACTAACTTTTTTGATGAACTTTCCTTTTATTTTTAAAGTGAAGAAAATGTATTAATTATTACATTAAGAGATCAATTGGGACAAAAAAATAACAAGAAAAAAAGGGATGGTGAAGAAGAAAGTTCTACATTTTTGTTTGATGAGATTGCTTCTTTCATTGAGCAAGATGAAGAAAAAATGCTTATACCAACATCAACAACATTTTGGAGTAGATAGAAGATAAAAATGACCATGAAAAGATGTTGGTCTATGAGGACAATGATGAAAAGCTTGTTTTACAAAATAGAGAGGAAGTTGACACACATGTAAGGAGAGTTTCTATGAAGTCAAAATCAGTCATCTTATATAGAAAATCAAAGAATATTTTGAAGAAGATCTATTTTGGGATGATTTGGAGGAATTTTGTTCAAACTTACATGTCAATCCAACACCTTTAGGAGAAGAAAATCATGAGCAATAGAAGCATAGTGCAGAAATCTCTATGTTGTTGCCAAATTAGTCACAAAAAACAACTTGCTTTCCAATCAACAAGATAATAAAGAAGTACTGCATAAGCAAGAAACCAGCAAGGAGAGCTCAAATTTTATTCTTTCACAAGGATGTCCTACTAGACATTTATCAAGGATGGAGGCCCGCAAAGCATCTCAAGTCATGCTTCCACCCAAGCATGAAGTTGTTGTTGAGGAAGGACACATTCAATTTACTTATGCACTTCAAGATATTATATATGATAAACATGAAGAGATGAGTGAGTTTATTTACATCATTCATGAACCATTGTAATAGTTTATAGAATATCTATTCGTGTTTCGTCTCCTCCCAGAGGTTTATGATCATGTAAATTATCCTATGTTGGTCAGAAAAGGAAGTTATTTTGCAAAACTAGTTAATGGATTTTGTTTGAGCATCACTACTATTGGTTAGTATAGGTTAGGGTAGGTACTCTTTCTTGTTAATAAGTGTTGTTGCACAAGGTTTTAATTGTATTTTTTCTAAGTTCTTTATGCACAAGTTGATGTTTGTAGCAAGATCCTTTCTTTTAGAGCATGTTGGTAGCATTGTTTTTATAAGGAACATAGTTTTTGTAGATCCATATGAAGAATCCATGCCCAGTGGACTATATAAGGCAGCTATTTAGTTATTTAGTATGAAAATAACCCTCATGAGATCACAAAAAATGTTACCTGATTTTTTAATGAAAAGTCTAAAGAAAATGAAAAGGAAAATATTTTCTACAAAAGAAAGTCAAAATCAAAGTCAAAGTCAAGCGATGAAAGTGAAAGTGAAAGTCACATTCAAAGTCAAAGGAAGAAATTAAAAGTCAAAGGAAAAGGATTGAAAAATATCTTATCCATAGAGGATAAGGATTGTAAAATATCTTACCCACAAAGGATAAGGATGACAACCCAGGATAAGATTAACAACTCAAAGAAAAAAGGTGAATTTTATCCATAGAGGATAAGGATTACAAATATCTTATCTACAAAGGATAAGGATGACAACTCAGAGAATAAGATTGACAACTCACAAAGGTTAGGGACTACAAATATTTTATCTATAGAGGATAAGGATGACAACTCAGAGGATAAGATTGCAAATTCATAAAGCAAAAAGGAAAATATTATCTAGAGAGGATAAGGATGACAATTCATAAGAAAAATATCTAAAGTCAACATGACTTTTTGATTTCAAGCTCTCAACAATCTATAAATAAGAGGCCTATGTTTGTTGAAAAGCATTGGAAATTTTTATTGTGACAAAGTGACATTCAGTCCTTTAATTTTTTTTGTCAAAATTAGGTCTCTACTTTTGTAATCTTCTTCATTGATTGCATTTTGAACCTTGTTTCACTTTGAAATAATGGTTGATTGTATTCTTGCAATGTAATATTTAACACTATTTTTAGAAAATAGCCATTGTAGAAGCCTTAAGTGATTCAAAAATCATTATGTTTTCTTTTATTTGTTTCAATTTTCTATGTGTATGAAAGAAAAGTAGGTATTATTGTGAGTTCTATGACTCCTTAACTGTTGTTGTTCAAACTTTACCTCCAAATTATTGTTAAAAATTATTGTGTGAAGCTCTTGATTGAGACTCATGGGTTGTGTTACTGAGACAAATAATAAATCTACTATATTTGGTATATTAACTTCATTTTCCATTTTATTTTCATATTATGATATATTTCTCATCTCTTTTCCTAACAAGGTTCTTTAGTTAGAGTTAGTTTCTAGGTGATTTACCAAGGGGAATACACCCTTTAATCAAAGGTTGACCTCGAGTTTCACAAGTCCCACAACTCGAGAGGTCATCCCATGTTTCACAAGATAGTTGGGTTAAAGATTCAGTAGGGTGCATATTCCAGGTGATAAAAATATTTTGATAAATTTCCCTTCTCATGAACATTTGTCTCCATTTTAATATTCTTTTGTTGTAAGTTCAATGGGCTGTTTTTTTCCTTTTTAGAGATACCCCATTTTAATCTCCTAAATTAGGTTCAACATTAGGAAAAACACAATTTCTAGAACCAACAACCTCTAGAACATTTTGAATAGGAATTGCAACATTCAAATGAAAATAAACTTAAATAGGAAAATGATTACAAACATGCACTTCTTGAAGTAACACATGCTCTAAAGATTATGGTTGGACCTTTGGTGGTGGTGGTTGGACCTCTGGTGGTTGAGAGATAATAATAAGAGCCACATATTGATGAGAGTTAAGATTTTCAAAACTTTCTAAAATATCCAATCTATTACTCAATTTCCCTTTATAAGAATCCTTCTTCTAGTACATATTGATCCTTCCTTTATTATGAGATTGGACAGGAATAAATCCATTAGTATCAGGCTTATGATAAATAGTTCGGGCTTTCTATTTCTCATTTACTGAAGTTGGAAGCTTAGTTATATTTTTTTGAGAAGAAAAAGTATTAGAAACCTATTTTGGACAATTCCTTTGAAGATGGTCATAATCATGACAAAGGTGACAATAGAACATAAGAGATTCATAATCTACTAGCTAAATCCAATTCACATTTTCCACTCAAATTTCCAATGAAATAGAAAAAGGATTATTGAAATAAATCTCAACACAAATATAGACATAAGTAGTTACATTTCTCTCAACTATCTAACTACCAGTCACATGCACAGGCATGCAACAATCAGCTGATAGGGGTCCACTGCAAATGGATATTGAATGGGAAGGAAGGAAGAAAGTTCTTTTTGTAATGCATTGTGAAGTACAAATTTTCAGAAATATTTGCAATGTTTTGAATGAGTCAAAAAAAGGAAAGCATATTAATAATTCAATATGGAATAACACGGGATTAGTTTATAGTAGGAGGTGAATGAGGATAAGATTCATCGAGTAGATTATAATGAACAAGGATAATTTTTTTTAGTAAATTGGTTATGGAAATGTATAATAAAATGGTAGGTCGTGTTCATTATTTGTAATGTATCGACTAATTGTAATATCAAGCAATTAATCATCAGTAATTTTCATTACAATAATTCTTTTAAAACAAGTTTAACTAGCAATCAAATGCATAGGCATGCGAGAAACAGGTGATAGGAGCCCACCACAGCAGGGAACATTTGTGGTGAGGAGGGTTGAGGCTTTTCATTTGCATGGAAAGGTGACCGTGAATAAAATGGATGAGTTAGATTGTATGAATTAAATAGTTTCAAAGAACATTTTGTATAGATTTTAGTTAAGAATATTAGAGAATTTCAAATTAAATTTTTAAATTTGTTTAAAAGTGGAAACTTAAAAATTAAAGTAAATAATAAATTTAAAATAATTGTTTCTTCTAGAAAGAATATTTAAATTTTATATTTAATGGCAACAAATGCACATGTATATTGTCACTTTTTGTGTAGCCTATTGAATCAATTAATCATTTAATTTTGAAGTCAATGGAAATTTTCTATACTTTTTTAAAATTGGACAAAAAAAGTACACATTTTTTCCCTGAAAGGAAGATGTTCAATATTGAGTACTTTTCATAATTAGTATATTTATACAGTTTTGGAAATTAAATTTTTAGTATGCATGTGTTTTTTGATGAGAGAAGGAAATTAGGTATAGGCATCTGCACTTGTAATTCCATTGCTATCTAGAGCAGGTGTGACACCAATTTGTAGCTAACAATCAAGAAAGGGGTCTACCGCAAATCAATAATGAGTGGGGAGCAACGAAAGAAGTTGTTAATATTTGCAAGTATTAGAGAAAGCCTAAAAAAAGAAAGCATATTAATAAGTGAATATGGAATAAGAGGAGCTGAATGACGATAAGATTTTTTAAATTTGAAGAAATTCATCATGAATATTTTTAATTACAATAATTCTTTCAAAATGATTTTAATTAATTACATTTGGTAAATTAAATATAATTTAAATTTTGAAATAATTAGTTTTCGTAGTAATAATAAGTTCTCTCCAAAATTAAAAATATGATATAGTTTTATGTGTGTTTAAGTGTAATAGTTGGTAGGCGTAGACACACATGTATATTTAACATTTTTTTGTAGGTTAATCAATCAATTGATTAATTATTATTTAATTTTCTTAAGATAAGGCAATGCATTTGGAGACCAAGAACGATTTTCATAAAAGAGGAAATTCATGTTTGATATGCTTTTCTACATTAATTAGTAAATCGATTGATTATTATTTAATTATCTTTAAATAATGCAGTGCATAGGAGATTAAGAACTATTTGCACAATGCGAGAAATTGATCTTTGGACTTATACATCAATATTTCTTAGTTTGAAATTGAGTATCAAAATTATCTTAGGGGAATGATTTTTCAATAAAAAATTTCAATAGAATTTAAATTTTTAAATAATTAGTTTTGTTACTAGTAATCAATTTTGTCAACAATACAAGCTATCATATAATTTTATATGTATTATACTGTAATAGTTGTCAAGCCTAGATCTACATTTATATTTGATATTTTTTTCTAGCTGATGAATCAATTGATTAATTATTATTTAATTATCATAAGGTAGATATGAATACTAATAGATGGCATGCTTGAAGTTGTGGATTAAATAACATAAACACCAGAGTTTCTCATTTCAAAATGTAGCCAAAACAATTGACATCGTTATATTAGAATAATGAATATGCTCAACGAGCATATCAGCAAACACCTACCATTTTGTGTGGCATACTTTGATTAAGTTGTATTGTTGAAAGAGCCATTGCGGTGTTGGTTTGATACTAGACCACATTAAAATTGTTAGTTTTGACTCTATTTTTTAGCAAGTTGGAGGGCTGTAAAACTATTGTGGTGTGCAATTTGTAAGTTGTTCTCGATGGGAATTTTGCTGGAACTAACTATAATTTATTGTTCATGTGTTTTTTTGTCTATTTATTATTGCTTTTTTCTTTATAAATCACATTTTCTGAACTAAATACAATTGAAATTTCTAAAGTATTAGTTTTCTTAAATGATTTTTAAATAAAAGATTTCTTTATAAATCACATTTTCTCAATTGAATATAATTGAAATTTGTAAAGTATTAGTTTTCTTAAAAATTACAATCTTTGTCCAAAATTTAAGGTATTATATATTTTGTGTTAATAGAGTGTATATTTGATGTTTTTGTATAGGTAAATCAATTGTTTGATTGATTAAAATGGGAAGATAGTTCTTGTGTTTAGGAATAGGATTTACCAGCTACAAAGTGGCTACCAAATTGTACATTATGTTCTATCTTCCTAACATCAAATTAACAAGTATGCTTTTGAAAAAGTGATTCAATTAGTATAGTTATGTCTTTTGGAAAAGTGATTGCATTGGTTTAGTTATAATGGACCTCAAAAGTGGCTTTTGCAAAAAGTGAAGATGTTATAAGTAGTATCAACTCCATAATTCTAGGATTCAAACAACATGCATACTTTATCAAGGTATTTTAATTGAATTAGAAGCTACATATTGTTTGCAGGGAACATTAGAAAGATGTCACCAAATGTATACAACAATTTGTCTAGACATATATATATATATATGTAAGAACAAGTGTATGGCGTTAAATGTAGAACTATAAAATCCATGCTTGTTTGTCTTCCTACCATGATGGCATGATGAGGGCACATGGCCTATATCGAGAATCATAAAAAAGTGAAAAATGAAACATGTATGGGAGATAGTGTGGTAATTCAGCATTTATTATTATTTTATTTGAATGACAAGGCAAGCCTTGTTTTGAAGCAATACGGAAAAAACAATAGTAAATCTATACAAGAATTTGTGCATATACATATATGTATGTAATGAAAAATGTATGATGTGAAATGGGAAGCTAGAGCAGAATGTGATGATTTTAACAATGGTCTGCTACTTAACAAGCACCACACTTGCTATTTGCGCAATGCATCTTAATCAATATAAAACCCTGCAAGTTGCTATCAATAGGAACAACAAGCATCGAATGAAAGGCATGAAGAATAAATAATGTGCTATGAAACCAACACCACAGGGTGATCCCACAATAGTGCTTTATAATTTTTGGCCAAACTGTACACTGAAATAATTTTTTTTAACTAAATCTTCACTTTCGAGCACCTATAGCGGCTAAACCATGAGGAATTTGAAGATGATGCAAACTAGAGTTTCATGAAATTTTGTCTATAGATTCTAAATATACTTTTTTCAAAATTTTGGAATTAGATTGCACTTATTTTTCCATCTCCCTCATTTTTTTTTGAGAAAACAACATTTTTAAAAAGTGATGCTCACCGTATAAGGCATAATTTTTTTTCCCATGAAGGATAAAATTCTAATTCTTTTGAATTTAGATTTGAAATCCAATATCTAGTGCTTCCACTTGGTTAGATAGTTTTTTATTAAATATTTTTTCTTTAATCAAGTTTCAAAGTCAAACAAATTATAATTCAGACATAGCTTGACCGTATAACGCGTAAATTTTTGTATGTATCGAAATTAAATTTTGTTTTCTTTGTTGGATCGAGAACTTCAATATCTGGTGCACTCATATTTTTTTTTTTTTTTTCGTAATCTTCTATTTTTCCACATGTGCAAAACAAAGATCTTGATTTTCGGTGAAAAACCTACATTCAAAATAAAATATAAAAATTAAATTAAATTTATTTAAAATTATACTTTTTGGGAAGCTTATAATAAAGACTACATACTTACAAAAATAAAATTTTTAATGAATTCACTTGATCCCCCAAAAGATAAATCAAAAGTGGTTTCTTATCAACATTTTGATAGGTGTAAAGGAGACTCCATCATAGGTATGGTTTAAAACTAGCGGCATTCTATCCAAGGGGGTTTTATTTAAGGTAGTTTGATCAAACCCTATTCGATTGGAATGCTTTAAATGGAACTTTTTAAGGCTTAAATAATTATATTTTCTAAAAATATGTGATTTTAGCAAAAGTTAGATCATCCCAAAAATTGTAAACTAGCTTTGTGGGATCACCCCACAATGGCTTTCTCAACAATGCAACTTAATAAATATACTTTCTCACACATTTCACAATGCATCAGTGTTAGACCCCTTCAGCCTGGTATGAAAAGCAAGAATCAATAGAGAACCAAAGACATGAACAATAAATTAATCAAATAATGATTTATTTCACTTCCAAAAAGATGTACTAAACCCGTTGGAATAAAAAAGGAAGAATTAAAAGTAACTAAGTATATGTGCAAAATGATCAAAGATAATGGAAAAGTAAAAATAATGAGTGGCATTTATAGCTAGTTGAATGAATCTATTTACTAACATGCTAGCATTATATAGTTGGGAGAGGTAAACTATTTTGGTGGAGCACCCATGTTGAAGCGAATGTATATGTAGCATTGAATTGGACGAATCGGCACATGGAAAATCCAACATGTACACACCAGAGCTCTTTTGGCCTATAGGGCATGCAGTTTGAAATTTATAAAACCCATGGAAAATTCCATAACTTATAATTTCTTGACGAACATCATGAATTTTAAAGACATGGAAAATGCCACAGATTTTATAACATTTTTCTGCACACCTTGCAATGTAAGATCATTGCTTTTGGTTCTTCATATCCACCAGTTGAAATGAAATATGTGCTACGCCAATATCTATCCAATGAAGAGAAAATATGATGATTATAATTATGAAGATTTCTACCTACAAAAGGAATATGGTCATTAGCAAAAAATAGTTTCATGTTTTTGAATCACATAGCATATCATTGAGTACACTTAATTGCGTACATGGGAAGTTATATTTTTGGTAGAATTACATTTCATTGCAAAAAAAGGTAAGCATAATAGTTAACAATATTTACAGTTGGTTGACAAAATCTAATTAATGATAATAGGAAAATTTTGTACTTACATGTCATGTTGGTGGTGTTCAACAAGAGTGAGTAGCATTGGATCAACTTGTTGGAGCGGAAAATAATATGAAATAGACAATTTACAAAATAGTAATTCCATTGTATGCATATTGTTTATGTTCAACATTATAAAGCAAAAGATATAGACATAGAATAAAACAGGTTAGCATTGTTTGTTGTAAATAAAAAAGAGATAAAATAGAATATTTTGAATACATGGGATACTCACAAACAATTGTGTATAAGTAATCTACTAAAAATGTTGAAAATACAGTTGTGGAAACAATGCGAAATACAATGAATACAATAGAGTTTTTTTTTTCAATGGGAAAGTGTGTGTGAGAATTTGTGTGTCTATGTATATAAGTAGCAACAAATATACGATGATAGAATCCAAAAGCACTAAACCCATGCTCATTGTCCTCCCTACCATATTAGCATCATGAAGCCTCATGGGCTCTAGCCAAACCCCCGAGCAAAAAGGAAAGTAACGTCCATGGAGAATTTCAAGGACTCTTAGTATATATGACAAAAAAAAAATCAAAGAAATTCTAAAACAACTATTGGAATAGCACTTAAGAATCACAAGTAACTTGACATACACAATTTACAATAGACTAATTTTCTTCAATGTCTATTGTATTCGTGCAACATTAGAAAGGGGAAAAAATAAATATAGAATAAAATAGGTTAGGGTTATTTTTCCATGTATATAAGTAGCAAGAAATATATTGACGATAAAATTCAAAACCAATAAACCCATGCTCGTTGTCCTCCCTACCATATTGGCATCATGAAGCCTCATGGGCTCTAGCCAAACCCCTAAGCAATAAAGTAGGTAAGGTCCATGGAAAATCTCAAGGACTCTTACCATATATCACACAATAAGAAAAGTAAGTAAAATATGGTCGAGCCAACTCGTTGTCACATGAAAGGATGCAGAATAGAGAATTTACAGTATAGTAATTTGCTTGAATGTCTAATGTATCTAACAAGCACTATAAAGTAAATAATTTAGATATAGAGTAAAGGAGGTTAGCAATATTTGTTAAAAAAAGAAAGAGATAAAATGGAACATTCTGAATAAATGGCATGTTGGCGAACAATTATGTGCAAGAAATCCGAGTCATTGTTATTTGTTTTGTATTTTTGTCATGATACCCATTTTGGAAAGTTGAAAGGCATAATCATTCTCTATGCATGGTTTGATCATAGTTAAATCTTATCATTTCTAATTTATATGGGCAGTGACTTGACCTGCATTCTTTAATGGCAATGTGGAGCATGGCAAAAATGAGGGTTTTTGGTGGTGTGGTGCTGGGTCAGTAGCAAAGTATTGTAAAAATCGCTCGCTTTAGTGAAATGGAACAATAGACACCACTCTCATCTACTTTCAGGAATAAATAGGGTGATGCTATGAATAGTTTTTATAAGCACATGAGAATAGTGTATGGTTGCTATTCATAGCCACATAGATCGATGTGTAATGCTTTTTGTGCAACATTAGAAAGGGAAAAAAATACACATAGAATAAAATAGGTTAAGCATTGTCTATTGTAAATAGAAAGAGATAAAACGGGAGATTTTGAATACATTGGTTACTGGAAAACAATTGTGTATAAGTAATGCACTAAAAATGTTGAAAAGAGAGTCATGAAAATAATGAAAAATACAATGAATAGAATAGAGTATTGTTTTTTGATGGCCAAGTGCATGTGAGAATTTTTGTGTCTATGTGTATAAGCAACAACAAATATACAATGATTGAATCAAAAAGAAATAAACCCATGAACATCTTGATATATATGTGTGGTTACTAGAACATGTAGAAATATGGGTGTTGTGAACCAAACTCTATAACATTGTACCATTTTTTGTGGGTTGAGAAGTACACAGAGAAGAGATATCCTAGAAGAGAAAAAGCATAATACAATTTGAAGATGATTAGAACAAAATTGGTAAGTGGAATATATAGAATTATGGACAATAAAGGAAAGAATATAATAAAAAATATTCACACAACACAAGTAATATATGTAACAGTTGACTAAATGTGCTTGTAGCTTTAACTGCAAAAGATAACAATAGTTGCATTGTCTCTTATCTGTTGAACTTTATATCTCTAGCTAGTAGTCTATTTGTTTGAAGTTGCTATTTGCTAAGAAGAGAGAATTTAATCACAAAGTATCTATAAAGTTTGAAACAAATGATGGGAAAAGGATATCATTAAACATATTGACATAAGATTCAAGCTACATTATTTCATAGTACATATTGAAACCAAATAGAGGAATTATATAATAGGTATTAGAACAACAATTGTTTGATAGTAAATATCACACACAAAGAGGAAAATTTTATTGAGTGCCTTGGTGGATAGAAAAATGCATATGCACATATCTATATGTACTCAATTCCCTAATTGATATATAAAAATACCCATATAGGAGCAATAGTAGTTATATCTAGGTTCTTCCATTAAAATGATTAGGGTTGGTAATTTTATTTCCCAATTGCAGATTAATATAGGAGTGATTGTGACATATTGATAATACCAAAATGTCTCTTCTAGCAATGCAACTTAATCAATATATATTTTCTAGCATATTTTTTAGTACACTTCCCCACACTGTAACATTGAATATTGCATTTACTTTCTGTTGCGCGATTACAACACAATACATACATACATACATATATATATATATATATATATGGAAACATATATATACATATACATCTATCACATACATATATATACATGAACATATATAGATACATATATATGCATGTATATACATATATATATACATGCATATATTGTAAAGTTGGGTTCCACTATTTACCATTAGATAATCTAAAGAAACATGTGAATTGTAAAATAATTAATAGGGAAACACTGTAGAGCGACATACATCTGAATCTTAAGTATCATCTTAATATTTCTAACGATTGTTACATAGAGTGCTTGGCTTCTATGAATATGTTGCATTATACTCTTTTTATGTCATCTGTTCATTGAAGCTTCCTATAACAAATTGTTATTTTCCATTGTTCTTTTTCTTTGCAAGGAAAGAAAATGTATTGGTTAAGTTGCATTGTTGAAATATCCATTGTGGTGTTGCTTGTGTATGAGACTATTGTAAGAATAGTTATGCTTGGCTCAGTTCTATAACAAATTTGACAATTTTGAAACTATTGTGTTGTGAGGTCTATAAGTCATTTTACATGGGTATTTTCTATAAATCTTTTGTTCATCATATTGAATACCAAACAATGTAGCTTAAATTTCCAATTAATCTTGTGGTGCTATATGGATTTTTCAGAGATCATTGCATCATATAATTGTTGCATAACATAGAGAAAATAGGAACTACCCTATGGAAGCGGGTTTGAATAATTGATTTGGGAAGTTGGAAGGATACATGCATTTGTTGATGTTGATACAATTGTGTTACAATTTCCCTAGTACTCTATATGTAAAGATGGGTTGGTTGGACAGGTGGAAGCTGAGTGGCAAGTGTTTTTTGGAATGAGGGTGGAGATTTGAAATTACATGGGTTGGGGGTTTTTGTTTGAAGTCTCCACTAGGATTTTTGTCAGTGTAGCTGTAAATTGGAATTGTCAGCGATGAGAGTCAACTTTTAATGACAGCGTGGAGGTTGACTCTTAAACAAAGGATCTTCCTAAATCTTCCTCATTAGTGAATAGAGACAAATAAGCCAAACCAAAAACCAACGAAAAAAAAAATTACTAACCCTCAGCATATTTTCTAGTGGAAGAAAAGACAATTAATTGTAATTCCTCCATCCATACAGAAGAATAATCTCTTTTAATTCTCCACAGTCAGTATAATGGAAAAGATACAAACATTTGACAAAAACACATAAACAATAAATTAACCATCTATGAAAGCTACTCATCTAGTAGGACATAGACTATACATATATATAGATGCAATGTGTGTGCATATATATAGACATATGCATGTATACACATATATATATATATATATATACACATATATATATACACGTATATGTATAGTGTATTGGTGGAGCTTAGCAATTACATGGGTTGGGGGTTTTTGTTTGAAGTCACCACCGTGGTTTTCGTCAACACACTGGAAAATTGGAATTGTCTGTAACAAGGATCTGCTGGGGGTTGACGAGGCCACCATTTTTTTTTATCTAGTGACATGGGTGTTGGTAATTACATGGGGTGGGGGTGGTCAACAATGGTGCACTAGATACGGGGAATGTGAATGGAAAGTGTTTGTTCATGCGAGGCCCAATGTTTCCTATCATTGCATGATGGCGGTAGATGAAGTAAATACAATAGTGAGTGTTGGCATGTGGGAGAGTATAATTTATATTCAATGTTGCAATATGGGAAAGTATAATTTGATGGAGTTATCCTAATGAAAGGGCCATCATGGTGCTAGTTTGATAGCAAACTATTGTTAAAATCTTCGCATATGAATCCATTTTGTAGCAGAATGGAGGGATTTGAAAGTGTGGCGATGCAAAATGTGTAAGTGATTTCACATGGGTATTTTGTAAAATATTTTTTGCATATGTGGCTCACACTGTGCTTCTATATAGATGAAGAAATAGCAGTTAAATCTTCTTTCTTTTTCTAAAAATAAGATTTGTGCTCAAGAAAACGAGAAGGCAACTATGGGAACATGGAGAAATGTATTGTGGAGAGCAGTCTATGGAGCGTGCATTTTCATTGTAAATACTATAAACATTATGGAATAAATCTTTTGTGAATTCTCTATTTGAGTATCAAATCTACTCATAGGCAATGTAGCTTAAATTTCTGATTAAGGCAATATGGGTTTGATGGTGAAGAATGCAATTGCAAATTTTCCAGCAGGGAGGGAATCATTTCTTTCCTTTGCAGTGACATGGGTGCTTGTAGGTACATTGGTTGGTGAGGTGGAGAATGGTGTTGTAACAAGGAAAGTGAATGGCAAGTGTTTGTTAGCACAAGAAAAAATGCATCTTCACGTCAGCATACGAGGTTGGAGGGGGAGGTAAATGTTATATTGAATGTTGCCATGTGGGCAGTCACACTTTCATTAAGACATACTATCAAAAGAGCCATTTTGGTGTGGGTGAATTGGATTTTTTGACGCCAAGAACGCTACAGTTGATGAGAACTTGTGTGGGTTTTTTTTTTGGTTTTGAGGCGACATGGACCTTGGTACTTACATGGGTTGGCAATGGTGCAACTATTTGTATTGGTTGAATCAATATAGGGGAACTGAATGCTTGTGTATAATATTCAGTAACAAATAAGTGTTATTGTGACACTTTTCATACAATTCCTCTATTACAGCTGAATATATATGTGTAAGAAGTGGAAACAACATAGTTCCTGAGAATAGTGAACATGCTAAAAAAATTATATCTTCCAAAACATATATTCATTTTCTTAGAGCTCTTATGGCTCCAATAACTTTTTGAGGAAAAGAGAATGCCTCATAAAGAATTGTAGAAAATGGAATTTCATAGATGAAATACAAAAAATCTGTTTAAAGGAAGAGAAGAAAGAAATATCAAAGGTTTTGTTTGAAAGAATACAATGTATAGGAATAACTATATACACATACCTGATTTTGGTATTTTTTGGAATGTATGTAACCATGCAAAAATAAAAAGGGAAAGTGTACAACTTTGCTTTGCAGTAAAGGATCTCTAGCCCTACAATAAGAGAATTGTTAAACCCATAAGCTAGTAAATAATAAATTTAGAAAAAAACACTATCACAATATATATATGTGGTTAGGTGTGCATGAAACGGCCAAAAAGGTAGAGGGAAAACAACTTACAACAACAATACATCTACAATGTAGTGAAGATTGCATAAAACAACACTTGTTGAACATCCAATTAGCTAACCAGTGGAAGTGCACGGGAGGTTTTGACCATTCTACACCCATCAAGCAATGCAACCAAAGGGTAAAATGGAATATACAAAAGACTATATATGTGTGAAAGGAATACAAATAGAGAATTCTTTGCATCAACATTATACATATAGATATACACATACATATACATATACATATACATACATATACATATACATATACATACACATACACATATATATACATATACATACATGTACATATACATATAAATATACATATACATATAAATATAGATATAAATATACATATACCATCAAACATACCTTTTCCCCTTTGTTTATTGCTTGTCTTCCTGATAGCTTTTACTCATAGCCTAGACTTTACCTCTTAAACAAACAATCTCCCTAAATTTACCTCATTGGTGAATAAAATTTGCAAAGAAATCATTAATTTACAATTGTGAAGGCAGTTGTTATATAGTCAATGTCTTTTAAATAGTATTTTCACACTTTCCTTTCTCAAATAGTAAATGTCTTCATAATAGCTTGAATATTGAATTGGGAAGTGAATTGTTATAGAGATTGGTCCAGGAACAACATAAGTTTATCTTTGTCCTACTTTTGATATTCATTAGACCTACAAGCACATATATACATATATTTTTCATTAAATTTGTATGTGAATGGAAACCAAGAACCAAGAGTCATTAGCATTCAAAGAAACTTTAAATAAAATACAATGTCATTAAACTAATGCAATAAATAATTTATCACTCCTATATTTGGCATAATGAAAAAAATTATACAATTCATGCAGGTTTTAAATGTGACAAAAAAAAGTATAATCTCAATGATTAGCCATATACAAAATATTTAATATATATTAAAATATATCGTCAAGTATTTCCCATATAGAAAATATTTGAAATAGATGTGGAAATAAACTGTTCAGTTGTCTTTCAAATTCTAATCTCTGTAAACATATCATATAACCATCCAACCGATTTCAAATATTCAAAAGCAAGAATGACAAAAAAATTGATGCACCATAGTATAATAAAAAAGATGGCAGGTAAATAAACGTGCAAATATGTAGATGCAAACATAGGTATAAATTATGTCCATATCTCTTAAACACAAGTCTTAGCATGTTGTAGTCAGCATTTAAAATTCAAATCTATGAGAAATGATCAGAAGTACAAAAGAGCAGTCAAAGCTCTTTCAAATTGTAATCTATGTAAACATATCATATAACCATCCAACTGATCTCAAATATTCAAAAGCAAGAATGACAACAAAATTGATGCACCATGGTATAATTTAAAAGATGGTAGGTGAATAAACGTGCAAATATGTTGATTCAAACATAGGTATAAATTATGTCCATATTTCTTAAATAGAAGTCTTAGCATGCCGTAGTTAGCATTTAAAATTCAAACCTATGAGAAATGATCATAAGTGCAAGAGAGCAGTCAAAGCGTAGGCTCACTAGTGGAGCCTTTTTTTGTAGTGGGAGTAGATATCTTCATTATGTTTGCAAGCAATAGTTTACACTCTGATTCAAAATCAACTTTGATTGCTTTGGCAATCGTTGTTTTCAAGCATTCCTCTGAATTATATGTTTTTGTTCTAATCAAAGCAGTGAAGATATATGGTTTACAAACAAGGCCTTTAATAACAACAACATGATCTGTTGTAGAGTCAGAACTGTCCTGCAATGCATAGAGGTCTTTTGCTGGCATCTACAATAAACTAGTGGCAACTTCATCACAAGAAACACACCAAAGGCTGCCTAAATGGTCTTGCAACTTTAACTGCAAAAGATACCAATAGTTTCATTCCTTAATTTACATCTGGAAATGATCACAAAACCAAACATCAGCACAAGGGAATGTGCATTTCCTTTTGCATTCTTTACCATTAACCAACAAGGAGAAAGCAGGGTAACAAAAAGACTCAGTTTTTACAATTTGAATGGTTTCTTTAAAAATGGCTTCAATAGTTTCTCCCAAATGAAGGAAGTTGTTTAAGATAAATGCAATAGTAACTCTATCATTTGAAGGATGCAACCTCTGAGGTGCATAAGAAGTTGAAGCTACTTGATCTACTTTAATTGGCCCTTTGGATCTAAGAGTGTTTTCCTTAGGAATAGAAGGGTTAATTTCAAGGACTGTTCCTATTGATGTGTTGATAAATTTTCCATTAAAGTAGCCTACATGGCCACTATAGACAACAACAATCACTATTTCACTAGAAAGGTACATCTGGTGCAAGGTATCACCTTTTTCTTTCTAGGTTGTGCCCCACAAGTTAACATCAATGAGAGAAGTGGAGACATCATATAGTTTAATCATTCGTCAGATTGTTTCAGATCCATTTCTCCTATGAACAATTGAAATGTAGCCAACATGCACTACAATGCCAATAATATCAACAAAGTTGTTATCACTATAGTTACTTATTTCACTAACCAACACAAAAGCAATTTTTTTTTTTGGACATGAATCTCATCTTTAGATTGTTTTATTGTTGATTTTTCATCCGAAACAATATCAAGATTACTATTTAATTTATTAAATATTTTATTGGCTTCCTTAACTAATCCCCTCAATATTAAATAAGTAAACCCCACCTCAACTTGACCATAATCCAATTCAGCAATATCATCAAAACAAGTAATACATATTTCTATCCCCTCCACATCTATAATGTCAAAACTAAACAATTTCCCTTCACCTCTTTGTTTATGAAAATTATGCATCTCCCAAATATGTGTTACATGCCCTTTTACTGTCCAAACATTTTGATAAATTTTCAAATCTTTAATAGGGCTGACCTTTGGAGGGTTTTTTTGTTTTTTAGGGGACACCTGCAAACCAAATTTAAGGGCCCATTTAGAAGGAGAAGGTGAATTAGGCACCAACATTTTCTCTTCTTTCTGCTTGAACAAATACCTAGGGGTCCCAATAATTTGACAATCAGGAATAATTACAACTAAGTTGGATATGATTAAGGCTTTGGAAAAGAAGCAAAACAATGTATTGGACAAATTATATGAGGCAAAAATGAAATGGAGAGAATCTTTTAGCATTTAGACAACAAATAACACAACCCACCTTGAATCTTGGATATTCCTGCATACGTAGTCTTTTAAACATACAAGGGACCCTATTTTCAAGGCACCTATAAACAACATATCATTGCATTTGGAAGGAAGAGTTCCTATTTGCAAATGGTGGCCATCAGACAAGACAACCTTGTATCGCTCAACCTACCCAGGTTCATGAGCACCAAATTTTTTAAAGGAAAAAAGTTGAAGGACCGAAGAGGGAACAACATCGTCGACATTGATGGAACAAATTTGAAATGGAGTGAAAGTCGATTATTTCTTTGCAGCCTACAAACACAAGTGAAATCAAGAAAAATGCACATCATCACACCAAATTGATAAAATGAGCAAGGAAAAGGGAGGTTGTGAAGAGATACATTATTATGTGCTCAAAAAGATCAATGCATGTCTACTTTCATATATATATCCTCTAAAAGATTAGTGCATGTCTACTTTCATATCTATATCCTCTACTAGGGAAAGCTATATATGTATACACCTAAATGCCAATCAAGCAGCAACAATAAGAAAGCTAGGAAAAAATAAGAGAAATCTTGCAATAGGAACAACGAAAAAGGGAGGAAAACATATGGAATCAGATTCTATAGGCTGGTGGATGGCATCCTCAGAGCCGGACTCCACAACATCAAGTGTACAAGTTGACACCAAATCAATTTTTGGGGGCTCTAGAAACGCATCCATGGACCTTGACTCCGTAGAGATAGTTGTATAATCCTTTAAAGGAAAGGAATCTTCCAACCATAGTTGACTCATTGGTAGCTCTATACCAAAGTAAAAAATCAAAGATTAATGTATTCTAACATTCAATACCAACTCTTGGAGAACATAGAATGCATACAATCTTCTTTATATATTTGTATAAATGCCTATATGCAAGCATTTGTATACATTGCTACTTGGCCGTTCGTCTTTCTTAATAGAAATAATGGAATATAGAACAACAAGAATAGAAATCCTTAAATACATATATGGATTCAATTTTTCCTCTATTTAGACATTTTGGAAAACACAATTACAGATATATATATATATCCATATGCACACATGTATCTATTTATCTATATATACAACAATATATATGAATGATAACATTTTCCATCTAGACAAATTAGGCACATTAAAGATTACAAAAAAATTTAAGATTACAAAACAATCCTTGTTACAAGAGAAATAAAATACTCTACCACATGAAGCTTCAAACAGATGAGTGGAAAACAATATCATGAAAGTTATTGATAGTCAAAAAATGAGGGAAAAAATAATCATGAAACATGTTACTAGAACACAAACCAGCCTATGTAACAACAGCCTTTGTAAATTCTAGTTCCATAATTTTTGTGCAATACTTATTCACCAATGAGCATCATTTATGAATATATTTTGTTGAAGACACAAGCCCCACATTCTCATTATCAAGTGTAGGAAACTCTTCTATATTTGAATAATTTTACAATAGTCCGGCTATCAAACAAACACCACAATGGCTATTTCAACAAACTTAACCCAACCAATATATTTTCCACACAATTTGTAGTATACTTCCATAGACATATATATATATATATACAAACATATATATGTAATTTCATACATATAAATGTATATATACATATATACATATTATAGAGAAAACACGATTCTAACAAAGATTATTAGGGAAACAATGAGGAAGCACACAAATCAAAAATAGGAGGGATTGTATATACATGGATATGTAGAGAGTTTCTTATCTGCTTGAAGTTTCCAAGATGATTTTCATCAAATAAACTATCAACAAGATTTTGCACAATAGTTGTTCCAATAATTTATGTGTTGTCATAGATTTAATTCCACCCTATGCATATGATTTTTTCGCATATGTGTAAAGAAGTACATTGATTAAGTTGCATTTTGAAAGAGCCATTGTGGCTGCAACTGGCTATTAAACCAATAGGGACCATGAACTGAGGTAGTGCTCTTACTACTAAACCAACACAACCATGCCACTTTCAACAATGCAACCTAGTCAAGATATTATCCTCACAAAACTTTTTCCAAATGGAGAACGTAGCAAGCCACATAATGAAGAGTTTTTTTATGGTAGGAGTTGAAACTGATGAGAGAGAAAAATACATACATACATATACATATATATATATATATATATATATATATATATATATATATATATATATATATATATATATATATATATATATATATATATATATATAACTACAATGGTTGTTTGAACAATGTAGCTTAATAAAAGTATACTTTTCCATACTACAACATTCAATATTGCATTTACATCATCGGCCCCATCGGACAACAATAGTAGAATGAATTAACCCGCAACAACAAACATGCACCATTCACCTTTCATGTATCAAGGTGACCACCTCACAACCACCAAACCATGTAATATATGTATACATATACATATACATATATATATATATAAACACACACACACACATGCATACACACACACACACGCGACACACATATATATATAATTTATTAATATATATAATGACATATACATATACATATATATATACACATACGTACACATATACATATATATACATACATATATATATATACATACATATATATATAGATACTTACATATATATACATACTTACGTATATATATACACATATACACATATACATATGTACACACATATCTACACTCTGTGCATCTTTGGTGCCATACACATTTTATATAATTAGCCCCTTCGAGTCCCTCTAATTGATTTCACTTCAAATCCTTACAAAGAGGACATTGTAGATTGTGAATGGCCACACAATTTACTCCTCCATTTGCCCATATACATTTGTAGATTCATTGAGTTTCCATGGTTTTCATTTTACTTTGTTGCCCATCTTCTTTGTAGTTTGCTAACAAATAGAGGAATTGTATAATACCGGCTGCATTATCTTCCATTGAGTATAATAGAGTAAATGGGGAAATTGTAAAAGAACTATTAGTAAAACATACATACATATATATACACATGGAAGTAGACATGCACTGATCTTTTCAAAGACTTGAAAATATATTTTCCTTAATCATTCTATCCATGTGTTGCGATGATGTACATTTTCCTTGATTGCACTTGTTTAACAAAGAAATAAATATAGATATGCTTCCAGCTCTAATAAATATAATGGCGAGGTGTACCTCCCTTTTTGTACTCTGATAATCAAACAATGTTTTCCTACGTTATGCTTCGATCATGTTAACATATGAATTAATGATGCTTTATGCTTTGATTATGTTAATAATGTTAGCTTTGTCAGTTAGTGATATTGTATTGGTGAAGGGGACGGGGTTGTATCACTCGCTTGCGAGTGCCCTACGATTATGAGATTTCCTCTTCGCGGTGTGTCTGATCATATCATGTATATATGCACGTTCGACATGCTCTTTGTTGCAGGTTGGCAGGTACATGACATCGACTCCACCTGGTTTCCAGGTCTGAGCGTGTCCATTGACCAACGGAAATTAATTGGGAGATAGTAGCTAGGGTTTCTGAACCAGGTCGTCAACCTAGTCATAGCATGATGTTGGTTTGTTGTCAGGATCAGTTGTTTAAGCTTGGTCAGTTCTCCTTGAGTGTTTATTCAATATCAAGTTAAAGTTTATTAAATGACTTGCGTAGTCTAATTAATGATTAAATGTGTTTAGTGCAAGCTAAAAGTGATTAAATAGCTTTTGGAAATATTAAATGATGAATGTTTTGTCTTATTGAGATGTGGGAAAACTAGTGTTTAATTAATTAAATTAATTGAATTAATAAAATAATCTAATTTTGAATTAGATTGATTTTATTGATAATTTGAATTAATTGTGTGAATTAGCTAAATTATCCCTTTTGGAATTAAAAGTGTAAAAGATTTAATTCTTTTGTTGAATGTAAAGTGCTAAAATATTTTGAATTCAATTTGGAAATAGAAAATGGGTTAAAGTTATTAAAAATTCAAATGGGTTTCTTATGCAAAGACTTTGGGGTAGAGGAGATATTTTCAGAAATGGTTGACTATTTGGTAAAAAGATATTTTTGTTTGAAATGGGAAAATTGAAATTTAATTTAGTGTGAATTTGAAAGTGAATGGCATTTGTATTGAATTTAATTAGAATTTGAATTTGGATTTAGAAGTTGAATTTGAATGTGAGTTTGCATTTTGGATTGGAATTTAATTTTAATTTGAATTTGAATTTGAAAAGTTGGGAAAAGGATATATGTTTAGTTAGGGTTTTTCTTTCACTCCTCCATGGATTCTTGGTTGGAGTTTTGTGTGGAGAGGCTTGAAGGAGTGCTTGGAAAATCTTCATGGTGGAGGCTTGCAAATTTTGGAGAAAACATAAGGTTCTACCTTTTCTCCCTTCCTCTTCTTGTTCCTTTGAATGATTAAAACATAGTGTTAGTTTCAATAGAGAATTCATGGAAAAGCTTATCAAATTGCAAAGTTGTAAATGAGATTTGAAACCAAAAAGAAAACCCAATGTTAAATCTAGATTTTGGAAAACCTATTTTGTTGTTTGGAAATAAGTTTTAGTTTTTTGAATTAGATTTAGTTTAGTTTTGCAATATGTGCTTGAAATCAATTTTGGGGTATGGGTATTGTGAATACAACCACATATTTTGGTATATGCAAATACCCACAAATACATATTCATATATTTGTTATTTTTAAGAAATTTTAAAATTCTGGTAAAAATCTTTTAAAATTTAGTGATTTTCGGGTCTGGTAAAACTGTGTTAAAATTATTATTAAAATTGTTTATTTTTGGGGTGGTTGGGGAGGTCAACCCCCACCACCGCCACCGCCGCGACCGCCGCCCGCGAGGGAGGCGTCGGCTGTGTGTTACACACAGCCACTGCCGCCGCGGGGGAGGCAGGGACTGTGTGTTACACACAGTCGCCGCCGCCCGCGAGGGAGGCGGGGGCTATGTGTAAACACACAGCCACCGCCGCCACAGGGAGGCGGGCTGTGTGCCCTGCACACGGCCACCGCCGCCCGGCGGGAGGCAGGGGCTGTGTGCCCTAGGGCCGGCCCCTTCCCTTTGGTTTTTTTTAAAAAATTCAAAATTTATTTTATATTATATTTTATATAATAATTATAATATTTAATATTATATATTATATAAAATATAATATATTTAATATATAATTAAATTAAATGAAATTTAGTATTAGTTCAAAATATATGTTGTTAATCATAAGAATTTTAAATTATGAATTAATTGGTAAATGTGCATATATATTATTTGAGGTATTTTATTCAATGGGGTTTAAACTTAAAGTTATTTAATTGATTCTTTTGCAAATAAAATATTGTTTTATTGGTATATTTAGATAATGTTAAAATGTTAAACTAGAATCTCCTAGATGTTCATGTGATTATTATAATCACAGAAATTGATATTTCAAAATATTGTCGTAATTTTTAAAGAAGTGACTTTGAGCTATTACTTAAATGGTTATTAAAGACATGTCTTGTTCATTTTGCTAGATGTTTAGTTATATAATATGATTGCGGAAATTTAGAGTAAAGGATCTATTCTTGAAATATTTCAAAGTTGTGAAATTTAAATGGGATCAATTGTTTGGATAGATGCAAGTCATGAACCATGTGTGTGAGTGGATTTAGGAAATCCGAATGTTAGTTTATTTAAATTGCTTGAAATACTTTTGATGTTTATTTGCTCAATGTTGGGAGCGTAGAGTCATTGTTTGGAGTCTTCCTGATAGGGGATTTGTATCCTGTTGTGGGTTGTCTTTATGAAAGACAACTTTTTGTGTGTCGTAGAAAATGTGCTAATTATACCTCGTGGATCACCCGGTTTTTACGAACGGGGATTTGTGCCTCCTTGGGTGTAGGAGAGGGAAATGTGATTTGGTTTCCTCCAATGTTGGAGTGGGTTTGTACGCTGTTTTCCTCCAGTGTTGGAGTAAGTTCCTTGTTATGTTTCCTCCTTGGTTTGGAGAGGTCGTGTTATCTAGTTTCTTCTTGTGGGTGTGTTGTCGATAGGAGAGTGGCTCTTGGTGGGGGTCCGGCACACAAAGGGGCGCCAGGGTAACTCACCTAGAGTTTAATTAAGTGATAATTTAAATGAATTAATGGGGATCTTTCAAACTAATAAGATAATGAATGCCTCTCTCATGAAGCAAGTGAATGATAAGGCTCGAGATGAGATGAGACGCATAGTTTTGCATGAGGGTCCGGCGCCGGTAGAGGCAAGCCAGGGTAACCCATGATGGGGGTCCGGTAGCCTAGGAAGGTTGAGCTAGGGTAACTCATGGCAATTTATGTATGACACTTTTCCTATGTCGACAGTTAATCAGTTATTGTGTGATGTGCATGATCATTATTCTCTGAAAGAATTGTAACTTCGTGTTAAGTGATGTTGTGACTGTTGTGGCTTAATGGCATTGTGGTCATAGATGTTAAGTGGCTTTGTGATTATTGTTGTTTCAATTCAGTTTTGGTTTAAGCCTGTGTCTAGAGGTAGATGGTCTTGTCTAGGAAATCCTTGTTGCTATCTCCTAGCACGGAGGGAGTGGGGCCTTTGGGTTCCACGTGGTCGGGTGGCGTGCATCTTTCCGTTGGTTCTTCTTCTTGTTCGTGGGTTTGTGATTTCCTTCTGGAGAGCTCGTGGGGATCAGATTCTTCTCTTGCCTTGTTCTCTCAGTTTTTATTGTATCTTATTACCCCTCAGTTGTTATCGAGGTGGAATTTGTAATTTGTAATTATGATATTGGACTTACCTCATTCGGGGAATGAGTGATGTAACCTTATTGTTTAAATGTTAAATTTGGAATCTTGAGGTATTTATTATCCTTGTTGTAATTGATCTAGCATGGAATGTATGTTGTCTCATTTCCTTAAGTGCATATTGTTTCAGTTTATGTTAATGTTATGTGATGTTGGGTTTTAAGTAATCTTGTCTCGTGGCCTTAGAGGTTGTCGGCTTTATAAATTCACCTTATATGTTATTTATACTTAAACAAAAAAAAAAAAATTGGTACGTTTAAGTAGTGAATTGCAACTTCCTCTAGGGTTGCGTGGCGGGGCATTACA
>VDFB02131649.1:0-16777 GCA_007258455.2 Sequoia sempervirens | reverse complement strand
ACTCTAAGTGCCTCAAATCTCATTCAGAAGATTTTCAAGTGCAAATCTGGGAAACTAAAACTGCAATATCTTTCAACCTAGGAACAAAAAATAAAAACCATAAATTGGGAATTTCATTATGATTAAAAGGGTATCCAAATGTAAAAAATATTTAAAACCGAGAAACTTTGAAATTTAATTCATTTTGGGTGATGAGATTGCCCTATACTCAATCGGATGCTCCCCGTGATCAATATAAAACCCTGGAACCTACTATCAACAACAACAATAAGAACTGAATGAAAGGCATGAACAATAAATAATGTGTTGTCAAACCAACACCACAATGGCTCTCTCGACAATGCAACTTAATCAATATATTTTCTCGCATATTTCATAGTGCATCAGTGTTAAACCCCTTCACCGTTGGGTATATATGATCATGATGGGCCAAAAGTGGCAATATGTACTTGATATGATGGCCTATGTGGTTGGCAGGCAATTTTTACCCAAAATTGATGAAACTAAAAGGGTTTTAAAGGATTCTCATCTTTCCAATGGCTTATAAATTATGCTTTACTTGAATTAATAAATAATTATTATTCATTTCTATTTGAATTACTTAATAAAGTTTCCTTTTGATTGATAGGTTGATTGAAAAAAATTTATAGCTTTCAAATGGTATCACATTTTTTTAATCCAAAATATGTTTCACATTCTATGCTTTGCATGCTATAGGTTTAAAAAAATAAAAATTGAATTTCATGAAGTTTTGACCAAGTTAAGGTGGTCAAACATACAAGTTTTTTATATTTTTTAAAATTTGTAATAATTCATAATTAATTATTTACATGGAAAAAAATTATAAAAAAATATGCATCACATCGGGACATGATTCCTCTACTTATATCTAAAATATTATAAAAAATTATTATTATTTTGTTGTGGTTAGGGTGGTCAGATAGACACCTACTTCTTATTTTTTCCCTAAAATTTAAGTACTACTCCATTGAAATTTCAAATTTTTACCAAATAGATTTATTTATTTTTTAAATAAACTTAGTAGTTTATAAACTACATTCAATTTTCTACAGATTCTATTCTTACATATTTTTGAAATAGTATAGATAACTTATTCAAATTTTTACATGAAGTTGTATAACTCTAATTTTTTTGAATTTTTCACCACTTAAGGGCTTGTTTATTCCATGATGATCCTACACATACCTTGCTATGAAAAGAAATAATAAAAAGAGAACCAAAGACATGAACAATAAATTAATCATTTATGCAAAATACCTATGTAAACATAGAGATATATATACATGTAAATATATAGACATATTTATACATGTGTATATGCATGTCTATGTATGCATACATATATACATGTAAACATATACATAGATATATACTTGTATATATATACATACATATATCTATACACACACACATGTCTATATACATATACTTTCTCACACCTGTTTTGCACCACACCAGTGGTAAAACCCTCTAGCCTATTATCAAAAGGAACAATAAGCAGAGCTTGAAAGGAATGATCAATAAATTAATATTTATGCAAAAATACCCTTGTAAAACATGCACATATATATACATGTAAACATGCACACGTATATATATATATATATATATATATATATATATATGTAAATATATGGACATATATATGCATGTATACATATATACGCATATATACATGTAAACATACACATACAAATATGTGTATATATGCATACATATATACATGTAAACATATACATAAAAAAATGTATATAGATGAAATTAGTTTTCCCGGTGTTATATAGTAAATTTATATTTCATAGATATTTTTATCCTTTCGGTATTTTCCTATAATACTAAGTGTCGAATAATGTTGCTTGGATTATGAATTGGGAAGTGAACTGTTATATAGATTGGTCTAGCTATGATATAGTTTTATCTCTCTCCTGCCATTATATTTATTAGAGCTGGAAGCATATCTATATTTATTTCTTTGTTAAACAAGTGCAATCAAGGAAAATGTACATCATCGCAACACATGGATAGAATGATTAAGGAAAATATATTTTCAAGTCTTTGAAAAGATCAGTGCATGTCTACTTCCATGTGTATATATATGTATGTATGTTTTACTAATAGTTCTTTTACAATTTCCCCATTTACTCTATTATACTCAATGGAAGATAATGCAGCCGGTATTATACAATTCCTCTATTTGTTAGCAAACTACAAAGAAGATGGGCAACAAAGTAAAATGAAAACCATGGAAACTCAATGAATCTACAAATGTATATGGGCAAATGGAGGAGTAAATTGTGTGGCCATTCACAATCTACAATGTCCTCTTTGTAAGGATTTGAAGTGAAATCAATTAGAGGGACTCGAAGGGGCTAATTATATAAAATGTGTATGGCACCAAAGATGCACAGAGTGTAGATATGTGTGTACATATGTATATGTGTATATGTGTATATATATACGTAAGTATGTATATATATGTAAGTATCTATATATATATGTATGTATATATATATATGTATGTATATATATGTATATGTGTACGTATGTGTATATATATATGTATATGTATATGTCATTATATATATATATGTGTGTGTGTGTGTGTGTGTGTGTGTGTGTTTATATATATATATATATATATACACATATATATATGTATATGTATATGTATACATATATTACATGGTTTGGTGGTTGTGAGGTGGTCACCTTGATACATGAAAGGTGAATGGTACGTGTTTGTTGTTGCGCGGGTTAATTCATTCTACTGTTGTTGTCTGATGGGGACCGATGATGTAAATGCAATATTGAATGTTGTAGTATGGAAAAGTATACTTTGATTAAGCTACATTGTTCAAACAACCATTATAGTTATATATATATATATATATATATATATATATATATATATATATATATATATATATATATATATATATATATATATATATATATATATATATATATATATATATATATATATATGTATGTATGTATTCTTTCTCTCTCATCTATTTCAACTCCTACCATAAAAAAACTCTTCATTATGGTGGCTTGCGCCTTCTGTTGTCCATTTGGAAAAAGTTTTGTGAGGAAAATATATTGACTAGGTTGCATTGTTGAAAGTGGCATGGTTGTGTTGGTTTCGTAGTAGAGCACTACCTCAGATGAATGGTCCCTATTGGTTTAATAGTAGATTGCAGCCACAATGGCTCTTTCAAAAATGCAACTTAATCAATGTACTTCCTTACACATTATGCAGAAAATGTGGCATGCATAGGGTGGAATTAAATACTATAGAGCAACACATAAATTGTGGAACAACTATTGTACAACAAATCTTGTTGATAGTTTCGCTGATGAAAATCATCTTGGAAACTTAAAAACAAATAAGAAACTCTCTACATATCCATTTATATACAATCCCTCCTATTTTGATTTGTGTGCTTCCTCACTGTTTCCCTAATAATCCTTTTAGAATTTGTGTTTTTCTCTATAATATGTATATATACATTTATACGTATGAATGTATATATATATATATATATATATATATATATATATATATATATCTATAATATGTATATATGTATAGATACATGTATATGTATGAATGTACATATATATGTCTATGGAAAAGTATACTACAAACTGTGTGGGAAAATATATTGGTTGGGTTGGTTTGTTGAAATAGCCATTGTGGTGTTTGTTTGATAGCAAACTATTGTAAAATTCTTCAAATATAGAAGAGTTTCCTACACTTGATAATGAGAATGTGGGGCTTGTGTCTTCAACAAAATATATTCATAAATGATGCTCATCGGTGAATAAGTATTGCACCAAAAATTATGGAACTAGAATTTACAAGGCAATTGTTACATGTCACGCCCAAAATTTTCCACTAGAAAATGCAACAATTTTTTTTATTTTTTTCTTTTAAATACATTGGTTAAGCTAATTATTACTCTAACAGTTTGAGGTGAGGGTTATAACTAAGTTGCTCACCACACACTACACCAAGGTCACTACTTAACCAAAGTATGAAAGTTAGTTTAAGGGTTTGGTACGACATCCATTAGGCTAAATTGGGTTTGTTGGAGGTGGAACATTCACCGAATTCTCCATGGCCACATCCTAATGCAAATCTAACACAATCACAACACTATTTGTTTTAGTTAATTGTTATGATATTTCAATGAGTGCTTGACTTCGTTAACAATGATGAAGGATTTACTCGAAAACTTTCATCATATTTCGAGTTTAAATTTCCATTTCCAAAAACCCAAATTAATGTATTACAATCAATTTGGATAATAGAAAAAAAAGTGCATGATCACAATTGTAAACCCATACAATCTAAACCAATTATTTATTATTATTATTATTTTTAATAGGATAATTCATATTCTTAATTATTTTATTTATTTAGAATTTCTAGCTTACCCATGAATAAAGTGAGTTTTATATTTTTAAATTTACTAAATTCTTTTTCTTTCAAAAATAAGTTTAAATCCCTACGTGAAGAAAGTAAGATTATAATTCTATATAAATTAACTTAGCATTTTAAAGAAGTAAGTAAAAAGAAACTCAAGGATATTAAATTCATCTCTTAGAAATTAGATACTTATATTTTTAATCTTTTAGCCCTTAGCTTACGTGTTCTCTTCTTCAAAGAGATTATGGAAACCCACACTATTATGAAATGGGCATGACTTCTACTTTTTGTTATTATTATTATTTTTTAATAAATTATTCTTTGCTTCATCTCCACGCCTTTATAGGGAAGGTGAGATATGGTCAGGTAAGAGAGAAATCACGCTTATGATGGCTTGAGTGACTAAAACATTATTATTTCCTTTGTTACGATTATTCCTGACTAATGTTATGATGATAACCAATTGCTAATTACATGCGCCATTACTAAGGCTCCATCCAAAGAGAACAACAGAGGTGCAGACAATAGTCATAGCAGTTGTTTTCTTGGCAAGAAATACCTAGTATAATGAGCATAACAGATTATGTGAGTGGAAATAGAAGGTAGATTATAGTGATAAAATTAATTGGCTCTCCTTGGTGAGCTGTGTCGATTTCGATACTTTGCTCCACATAACATCAGAGAATAACACAGTGTTACTTTCCATATTGATAAAAAGACACGAGGTTTCGAAAATCACTTAACTGACTCAAAATAAGGTTTCTAGCTTAGCATTGAGTAAGAATCATTGATATTTTATTTTATTTTATTTATACATACGACACCACAAGCATGAACGAGATCATTATATTATATTGGTTTGGAAATAAATATTTATCTAAATTTGGTGTTCAAGCATTATAGTTGTACCAGAGGGGCATGTTGATTTGGTAGGTGGAAAAAATCTAAATTCAAAGGTGAAAGTCATTCCTTACGTTACATCATATGAAGATTGGATTTTTCCTTGCAATCTGGATAGTGATAGACTGTCCAAGAAGACGCTTCAGCAGCTGGGTATCTTGGAAATTCATACCAACAATAAATTTGTCACCTATCTCCTCTGTCACAGCAGAT
Source organism: Sequoia sempervirens (assembly GCA_007258455.2). Classification (NCBI taxonomy): domain Eukaryota; kingdom Viridiplantae; phylum Streptophyta; class Pinopsida; order Cupressales; family Cupressaceae; genus Sequoia; species Sequoia sempervirens. The sequence continues at coordinate 11,208 of VDFB02131649.1, read as the reverse complement.
TCACCAATTTCTTATACATAATAATTACTGAAAAGACACTATGGCAATGATTTAAAAGCTTCGCATGGCAACCCAACCATAAAACAATACTCGCGATTGGTTTATTTATGCAGTCTACTATTGCCATTACTATGAGTACAAGGGGGGATTTGGTTTTCAATTTAATTGTATGCCCAAAAGGAATCCTCACCTGACTCCTCACCACAACTTTATTTTACTGTTGAAATACTCATGAGAAGACAACAACTACCTTGTTTCGAGCTCAGAATTGAGTGGCTCAAGAAACGATATAGGTTAAATTCTACATGTACTTTAAGATTGTTAATCTAAAACAGGGAAATGGCATTTATGTTTCTCATCCTTGCAACTGCTGCGTAGATTCTATAGAGCCAGTGATGTCTGACTAAATCTCCACACCTCCAAAATTAATTCTAATGCATTCTGCCAGGAATTAAACCATGCCATACGGCTTCACTACAAGTTTGACTGATCGGTGAATATAATAAACACTATAATTTTCCTTCAGGATGCAGGCTGACTCCTCTACTAACAAGCCTAGAATAAGCTTTGTGCTAAGCATTAACTCGCCCCACAATCCCATCCACCAAATTAGGTATGTGATTACCATAAATAAGAATGATAATATTAGCATTCAATGTCCTAGCTAATTGATGGATTTGGTCCACGACTGGAAGAGCCAACATATCCTCGAGAACCAAGTTCTTAGACCTAATCACCACATAGATAACCAAGGTATTATATTGTCTGTTGTATCATTCTTATCCTAGGAATTAAAATGATGGGGTGCATCCCTTAGGTCCCCAATTCTTCGCCTGTGTTGAATGTTTGTGAGCCATGGATGTGGTTGCCACCACCAACCCCATTCTTTCTATCCTTCCATCATTCGCATGGTACTGAGGGATGCTAGAATATTAAGAAAAAGGTTTGAAACTAACTGTATGCTCTCTTTTTTTGTATCAACTAGAATGAGGGCGGTGAAGTGTTGAACTATGGATACCAATGGAAAAAAAAACTTTAACCCAGGTTGTTTTTCTGTACCTATGTTGCCTTTATTCTTGTGTTACTATAATCTCTTGTGTAAATGGAAACATAGAAAGGAGATCTCTGAGCATTACGAGGGAAAGACAACAATGTTGCTGAGTGCCATAATGAAGGGGTAGGGAACAATAAAGTTCCTCGAGAATATACCCAAGGATAGACAATGTATCACCCTATATGTGGGTTTACGACCTCGGAGAGCTTGTGTCAAAATCTAGTTGCACCATAAATTATTATCTATTACTACTTAGCTGCTCGAGATACTTGAATCTGCTTATGAAGTGACAAGCTATGTGCACCCAAGAGGTGTGGCAATAGGTAGTCCAATATAGACTTGAAGAGGCCGAGAGTAGGTTGATAGTGTTGTATCAGCACCATCCGCGAGTTCATAGCCAACATCATATATTTTATATATAACACCCAGATTCTAGTGTCTTATAATTCCAGTCATTGATTGATACAATGTGATGTTCTTAACCTTATTGGTATACTATTTTACAAAGCTTGCTCTCTTAGTTCAATTTCAAACCCCAAAGATTTGTTTCTTTTAATATTTCTAGGTTGCGTGTTTTCTCATTTACTTTCCCTTATTTATTTTTCTTACTGCTTTACACAGAGTATAAGAGCAACACAGATCTCAAAGGTTTAAAACAAAGATAGCTCATAGCAAATCTAATTGTATTTTATTCTATTTATTGTTTAGAACTCTCTAGGGGAACTAACACATGAACTTGTCATAAATTTACAGGAACAAAATTGATGAATGTAACCCAAATTTAATCTAATATTGAATAAATAAACACTATTATATGCCATTGTTTAAAAGCATGAAACTCCCATTAAATTCATTATTTGGCACATAAGAATAAATCATCCATAGGGCTAGTTTCCTCATAACTTACAACACTTTAGGAGTTATTCTCTATAGAAAATACCTTCAGCAATAAATTTAATTACAAGTGATATCAACGTAAAGTAAGTCTATAACCACCTCAATACATAGATTATAATTTTTTTTCTAACATGGTAATTCACAGATGGTAAATTCTTGCTCTTCCATTCCTTTATTAAACAAAATATGAAACCATCTTTTTGGACTTACAATCCTACCACAATATTTGAGGAAGCAACTACTTACAAACTCATGATCAAGGTCTTGCTCTCCACCCTACCGTAATGGCATCATGGAGCCCCGTGGGCTCTAGCCATACCCCCGAGCAAGGAATTATTTAAGCTCCAAGATGATGAATGGAGTCTTTACTCTCTTTTTTGAAAGGGATAAAACTAGCATAGCACCAATTTCATGCAACTAGGTTCTCTACTTCATATTTTTAGTTATAATACATACACTATGTCATTTTTTGTAACCAATAACAAGAGTAAATGGGAAGGGAAGAACTTATCTATTTTCTTTTAGAGGGATTGAATTCTTGCATCCATCCTTCCTCATCCAGCCAAGCGATCTTGGTCATTGTCTTTCCAAGAAGTGAAATCCTCTCCTTTTCTCATCCTCTCTACCCTCTCCACTCAAGTTCTCCAAGAGGAGAAGTGGGTAACACCCACTCATTCTTCCTCTCCAAAATATATAGGAGTCTTCAACTTGCAACCCCTTGGATGGGAAGGTGTGGATTATACCTACCTCCATCAATGAGAGTCTTATCTTAATTAAAGAGGAAACATGCACTTGGACAACCCTTCCATTTTCCATCCCATCCTCTCTTAAAAGCTCGTCACTCTCCATAATGAGGACTTTTTAGAGGTCAAATCATGTCCTAGAGGCACTATTGCATGCCTACTTGACCCCTAGCACAATGGTATAGACCCTAGAGGGTTTATTTTTGCATCCCAACCAAAAAGATTGACCAACAACCCTCTTTAAAGACCCATTTAAGGATCTATCCGAATTTCAACTTGATAATGGTTTCTAAATCTTATCCCCCAACTTACAACTCACTTGACACACATAAATACTCTCTCAGCCCAAAATATAAATCATCCCTTTTATATAAACCCTTACCACCTTACTCTATCAACTTGTTAACTTTATTTCCTCCCGAGCCTCGAAAGAGGGTCAAATTCATCACCTCAAGGAGATGTATTTTGATCTACTCAATCATCTTACCTTCTCGTACTGACTCTTTCTTTCCTGCACATTACCAATGACACCATAAGCAACAGTCATATATCACATTAGTCTGATAGTTGAATTAATATTTAATTTTGCAACCATTTCATTTACAATTTCAACTCATATAAAATGTCAGAATGAAAGGAAATAATATTATCAAATAATCACACTATTTGTTATCTACAATGCATCTTAACCATTTATTAAGGAACACATAAAATAGATTATATCTTTACTAATCACATGCAAGGTGGGGGGTCTTACATTACATAGATTGGTTGTGTTCTATTAACATGTTTCATGAATTTTTTTTTCCCTCATTTTTTTGACTATCAATAACTTTCATGATATTGTTTTCCACTCATCTATTTGAAGCTTCCTGTGGTAGAGTATTTTATTTCTCTTGTAACAAGGATTGTTTTGTAATCTTAAAATTTTTGTAATCTTTAATGTGCCTAATTTGTCTAGATGGAAAATGTTATCATTCATATATATTGTTGTATATATAGATAAATAGATACATGTGTGCATATGGATATATATATTTGCTTAATTGTGTTTTCCAAAATGTCTAAATAGAGGAAAAATTGAATGCATATATGTATTTAAGGATTTCTATTCTTGTTGTTCTATATTCCATTATTTCTATTAAGAAAGATGAACGAGCAAGTAGCAATGTATACAAATGCTTGCATATAGGCATTTATACAAATATATAAAGAAGATTGCATGCATTCTATGTTCTCCACGAGTTGGTATTGAATGTTAGAATACATTAATCTTTGATTTTTTACTCTGGTATAGAACTGTCAATGAGTCAACTACGGTTGGAAGATTCATTTCCTTTAAAGGATTATACAACTATCTCTGCGGAGTCAGGGTCCATGGATGGGTCTCTAGAGCCCCCCAAAATTGATTTGGTGTCAACATGTACACTTGATGTTGTGGAGTCCGGCTCTAAGGATGCCATCCACCAGCCTATAGAATCTGATTCTATACGTTTTCCTCCCTTTTTCGTTGTTCCTATTGCAAGCTTTCTCTTTTTTTTTCCTAGCTTTCTTATTGTTGCTGCTTGATTGGCATTTAGGTGTATACATATATAGCTTACCCTAGTAGAGGATATAGATATTAAAGTAGACATGCACTAATATTTTAGAGGATATAGATATGAAAGTAGACATGCATTGATCTTTTTGAGCACATAATAATGTATCTCTTCACAACCTCCCTTTTCCTTGCTCATTTTATCAATTTGGTGTGATGATGTGCATTTTGCTTGATTTCACTTGTGTTTGTAGGCTGCAAAGAAATAACCGACTTTCACTCCATTTGAAATTTGTTCCATCAATGCCGACGATGTTGTTCCCTCTCCGGTCCTTCAACTTTTTTCCTTTAAAAAATTTGGCGCTCATGAACCTGGGTAGGTTGAGTGATACAAGGTTGTCTTGTCTGATGGCCACCATTTGCAAATAGGAACTCTTCCTTCCAAATGCAATGATATATTGTTTACAGGTGCCTTGAAAATAGGGTCCCTTGTATGTTTAAAAGACTACGTATGTAGGAATATCCAAGATTCAAGGTGGGTTGTGTTATTTGTTGTCTAGATGCTAAAAGATTCTCTCCATTTCATTTTTGCCTCATATAATTTGTCCAATACATTGTTTTGCTTCTTTTCCAGAGCCTTAATCATATCCAACTTAGTTGTAATTATTCCTGATTGTCAAATTATTGGGACCCCTAGGTATTTGTTCAAGCAAAAAGAAGAGAAAATGTTGATGCCTAATTCACCTTCTCCTTCTAAATGGGCCCCTAAATTTGGTTTGCAGGTGTCCCCTAAAAAACCAAAAAACCCTCCAAAGGTCAGCCCTATTGAAGATTTGAAAATTTATCAAAATGTTTGGACAGTAAAAGGGCATGTAACACATATTTGGGAGATGCATCATTTTCATAAACAAAGAGGTGAATGGCAACTGTTTAGTTTTGGCATTATAGATGTGGAGGGGATAGAAATATGTATTACTTGTTTTGATGATATTGCTGAATTGGATTATGGTCAAGTTGAGGTGGGGTTTACTTATTTAATATTGAGGGGATTAGTTAAGGAAGCCAATAAAATATTCAATAAATTAAATAGTAATCTTGATATTGTTTCGGATGAAAAATCAACAATAAAACAATCTAAAGATGAGATTCATGTCCCAAAAAAAAAACTTCTTTTGTGTCGGTTAGTGAAATAAGTAACTATAGTGATAACAACTTTGTTGATATTATTGGCATTGTAGTGCATGTTGGCTACATTTCAATTGTTCATAGGAGAAATGGATCTGAAACAATCCGACGAACGATTAAACTATATGATGTCTCTGCTTCTCTCATTGATGTTAACTTGTGGGGAACAACCTAGAAAGAAAAAGGTGATACCTTGCATCGGATGTACCTTTCTAGTGAAATAGTGATTGTTGTTGTCTGTAGTGGCCATGTAGGCTACTTTAATGGAAAATTTATCAACACATCAATAGGAACAGTCCTTGAAATTAACCCTTCTATTCCTAAGGAAAACACTCTTAGATCCAAAGGGCCAATTAAAGTAGATCAAGTAGCTTCAACTTCTTATGAACCTCAGAGGTTGCATCCTTCAAATGATAGAGTTACTATTGTATTTATCTTAAACAACTTCCTTCATTTGGGAGAAACTATTGAAGCCATTTTTAAAGAAACCATTCAAATTGTAAAAACTGAGTCTTTTTGTTACCCTGCTTTCTCCTTGTTGGTTAATGGTAAAGAATGCAAAAGGAAATGCACATTCCCTTGTGCTGATGTTTGGTTTTGTGATCGTTTCCAGATGTAAATTAAGGAATGAAACTATCAGTATCTTTTGCAGTTAAAGTTGCAAGACCATTTAGGCAGCCTTTGGTGTGTTTCTTGTGATGAAGTTGCCACTAGTTTATTGCAGATGCTGGCAAAAGACCTCTATGCATTGCAGGACAGTTCTAACTCTACAACAGATCATGTTGTTGTTATTAAAGGCCTTGTTTGTAAACCATATATCTTCACTGCTTTGATTAGAACAAAAACATATAATTCAGAGGAATGCTTGAAAACAACGATTGCCAAAGCAATCAAAGTTGATTTTGAATCAGAGTGTAAACTATTGCTTGCAAACATAATGAAGATATCTACTCCCACTACAAAAAAAGGCTCCACTAGTGAGCCTACGCTTTGACTGCTCTCTTGCACTTATGATCATTTCTCATAGGTTTGAATTTTAAATGCTAACTACGGCATGCTAAGACTTCTATTTAAGAAATATGGACATAATTTATACCTATGTTTGAATCAACATATTTGCACGTTTATTCACCTACCATCTTTTAAATTATACCATGGTGCATCAATTTTGTTGTCATTCTTGCTTTTGAATATTTGAGATCAGTTGGATGGTTATATGATATGTTTACATAGATTACAATTTGAAAGAGCTTTGACTGCTCTTTTGTACTTCTGATCATTTCTCATAGATTTGAATTTTAAATGCTGACTACAACATGCTAAGACTTGTGTTTAAGAGATATGGACATAATTTATACCTATGTTTGCATCTACATATTTGCACGTTTATTTACCTGCCATCTTTTTTATTATACTATGGTGCATCAATTTTTTTGTCATTCTTGCTTTTGAATATTTGAAATCGGTTGGATGGTTATATGATATGTTTACAGAGATTAGAATTTGAAAGACAACTGAACAGTTTATTTCCACATCTATTTCAAATATTTTCTATATGGGAAATACTTGACGATATATTTTAATATATATTAAATATTTTGTATATGGCTAATCATTGAGATTAAACTTTTTTTTGTCACATTTAAAACCTGCATGAATTGTATAATTTTTTTCATTATGCCAAATATAGGAGTGATAAATTATTTATTGCATTAGTTTAATGACATTGTATTTTATTTAAAGTTTCTTTGAATGCTAATGACTCTTGGTTCTTGGTTTCCATTCACATACAAATTTAATGAAAAATATATGTATATATGTGCTTGTAGGTCTAATGAATATCAAAAGTAGGACAAAGATAAACTTATGTTGTTCCTGGACCAATCTCTATAACAATTCACTTCCCAATTCAATATTCAAGCTATTATGAAGACATTTACTATTTGAGAAAGGAAAGTGTGAAAATACTATTTAAAAGACATTGACTATATAACAACTGCCTTCACAATTGTAAATTAATGATTTCTTTGCAAATTTTATTCACCAATGAGGTAAATTTAGGGAGATTGTTTGTTTAAGAGGTAAAGTCTAGGCTATGAGTAAAAGCTATCAGGAAGACAAGCAATAAACAAAGGGGAAAAGGTATGTTTGATGGTATATGTATATTTATATCTATATTTATATGTATATGTATATTTATATGTATATGTACATGTATGTATATGTATATATATGTGTATGTGTATGTATATGTATATGTATATGTATGTATATGTATATGTATATGTATGTGTATATCTATATGTATAATGTTGATGCATAGAATTCTCTATTTGTATTCCTTTCACACATATATAGTCTTCTTTATATTCCATTTTACCCTTTGGTTGCATTGCTTGATGGGTGTAGAATGGTCAAAACCTCCCGTGCACTTCCACTGGTTAGCTGATTGGATGTTCAACAAGTGTTGTGTTATGCAATCTTCACTACATTATAGATGTATTGTTGTTGTAAGTTGTTTTCCCTCTACCTTTTTGGCCATTTCATACACACCTAACCATATATATATATATTGTGATAGTTTTTTTTTCTAAATTTATTATTTACTAGCTTATGGGTTTAACAATTCTCTTATTGTAGGGCTAGAGATCCTTTAGTGCAAAGTAAAGTTGTACACTTTCCCTTTTTATTTTTGCATGGTTACATACATTCCAAAAAATACCAAAATCAGGTATGTGTATATAGTTATTCCTATACATTGTATTCTTTCAAACAAAACCTTTGATATTTCTTTCTTCTCTTCCTTTAAACAGATTTTTTGTATTTCATCTATGAAATTCCATTTTCTACAATTCTTTATGAGGCATTCTCTTTTCCTCAAAAAGTTATTGGAGCCATAAGAGCTCTAAGAAAATGAATATATGTTTTGGAAGATATAATTTTTTTAGCATGTTCACTATTCTCAGGAACTATGTTGTTTCCACTTCTTACACATATATATTCAGCTGTAATAGAGGAATTGTATGAAAAGTGTCACAATAACACTTATTTGTTACTGAATATTATACACAAGCATTCAGTTCCCCTATATTGATTCAACCAATACAAATAGTTGCACCATTGCCAACCCATGTAAGTACCAAGGTCCATGTCGCCTCAAAACCAAAAAAAAAACCCACACAAGTTCTCATCAACTGTAGCGTTCTTGGCGTCAAAAAATCCAATTCACCCACACCAAAATGGCTCTTTTGATAGTATGTCTTAATGAAAGTGTGACTGCCCACATGGCAACATTCAATATAACATTTACCTCCCCCTCCAACCTCGTATGCTGACGTGAAGATGCATTTTTTCTTGTGCTAACAAACACTTGCCATTCACTTTCCTTGTTACAACACCATTCTCCACCTCACCAACCAATGTACCTACAAGCACCCATGTCACTGCAAAGGAAAGAAATGATTCCCTCCCTGCTGGAAAATTTGCAATTGCATTCTTCACCATCAAACCCATATTGCCTTAATCAGAAATTTAAGCTACATTGCCTATGAGTAGATTTGATACTCAAATAGAGAATTCACAAAAGATTTATTCCATAATGTTTATAGTATTTACAATGAAAATGCACGCTCCATAGACTGCTCTCCACAATACATTTCTCCATGTTCCCATAGTTGCCTTCTCGTTTTCTTGAGCACAAATCTTATTTTTAGAAAAAGAAAGAAGATTTAACTGCTATTTCTTCATCTATATAGAAGCACAGTGTGAGCCACATATGCAAAAAATATTTTACAAAATACCCATGTGAAATCACTTACACATTTTGCATCGCCACACTTTCAAATCCCTCCATTCTGCTACAAAATGGATTCATATGCGAAGATTTTAACAATAGTTTGCTATCAAACTAGCACCATGATGGCCCTTTCATTAGGATAACTCCATCAAATTATACTTTCCCATATTGCAACATTGAATATAAATTATACTCTCCCACATGCCAACACTCACTATTGTATTTACTTCATCTACCGCCATCATGCAATGATAGGAAACATTGGGCCTCGCATGAACAAACACTTTCCATTCACATTCCCCGTATCTAGTGCACCATTGTTGACCACCCCCACCCCATGTAATTACCAACACCCATGTCACTAGATAAAAAAAAATGGTGGCCTCGTCAACCCCCAGCAGATCCTTGTTACAGACAATTCCAATTTTCCAGTGTGTTGACGAAAACCACGGTGGTGACTTCAAACAAAAACCCCCAACCCATGTAATTGCTAAGCTCCACCAATCCACTATACATATATATATATATATATATATATATATATATATATATATATATATATATATATATATATATATATATATATATATATATATATATATGTATACATGTATATATATGTATACATGCATATATATATATATACATCCAATGTATCTATATTTATATATAGATGCAATGTATCTATCTATATATATATGTATAGTGTATGTCCTGTTAAATGAGTAGTTTGCATAGATGGTTAATTTATTGTTTATGTGTTCTTGTCAAATTTTTGTATCTTTTTCATTTTACCAAGTGTTCAAATTTAAAAGAGATTATTATTCTATATGGATGGAGGAATCGCAATTAAATGTCCTTTCTTCCACTAGAAAAATATGTTGAGGGTTAGTAATTTGTTTGACGTTGGTTTATGGTTTTTCTTATCTATCTCTATTGACCAATGAGGAATATTTGGGTAGATCCTTTGTTTAAGAGGTAACCTCCACACTCTCAGTAAAATTTGATCCCCCTCACCAGTAATTCCAATTTGCATCTGCACTGAAAAAAATCTCATCTGAGACTTCAAACAAAAACCCCTAACCCATGTAATTTCTAAGCTCCACCCTCATTCCAAAAAATACTTATCACTCAACTTCCACATATCCAGCCAACCCATGTTTACATATAGAGAACTAGGGAAATTGTAACACAATTGCATCAACTTCAACAAATGTGTGTATCCTTCCAACTTCCCAAACCAATTATTCAAACCCAGTTCCCTAGGGAAATGCCTATTTTCTCTATTTCATGCAACAATTATATGATGCCATGATTTGTGAAAAATCCATATAGCACCATAGGATTAATTGAAAATTTAAGTTGCATTGTTTGGTATTCAATATGATGAACAAAAGATTTATAGAAAATACCAATGTAAAATGACTTATAGACTTCACAGCATAACAGTTTGAAAACTGTCAGATTTGTTGTAGAACAGAGCCAAGCATGAATATTCTTACAATAGACTCATATGCAAGCAACACCACAATAGCTCTTTCAAAAATGCAACTTGACGAATATATTTTCTTCCCTTGCAAAGAAAAATAATAATGGAAAATAACAATTTGTTACAGCAACCATTAAACAGATGATAGAAAAAGAGTATCATACGACATATTGGTAGAAGCCAAGCACTCTATGTAATAGTCGTAAGACATATTAAGAGGATACTTAAGATTCAGATGTATGTTTCTCTCCAATGTTTCCCTATTAATTCATTTACAATTTTCTTGTTTCTCTATATTATCTAATGGTAAATAGTGGAGCCCAACTTTACAATATATATATATATATATATATATATGTATGTATGTATGTATGTATGTATGTATGTATGTATGTATGTATGTATGTATGTATGTATGTATGTATGTATACACATGCATATATGTATCTATATGCATATGTACATGTATATATATGTATGTGTATAGAATCATATGTATATATATGT
>VDFB02131648.1:0-23865 GCA_007258455.2 Sequoia sempervirens | reverse complement strand
ACATAGTGAATATCAAACTCACTTAAGATCATTACCATTTTGCAAGTCTTCCTCATATAAAGTATTCTACTTTAATAGGTATTTCAATGGGTCTATCTTGTTATCACTTTGATCAGATAAGTCAACATATAATGTCACTTACTTTTGAGGAAGCAAACACTACCGCAAGATGCTTTTCAATGAAACTCAGAAGTTTAACTCATGTCTTGTTAAGGTTCTACTGATATAATATATGGCCCTTTCTTTACCTGTAGAGTCTTCTTGTGCTAGCAATGCACCCAAAGATACTTCTGTTGCTGAAATATAGAGTATGAGTGGCTCTCTTGGAATAGGTGGAATTAAAACTGGTGAATGCGTAAGATATTGCTTGATCTGATTGAATGTTGCTTCACATTTGTCATCCCATTTAAATGGAACATTTTTATGCAATAAATGTGTAAATGGCAAGCTTTTGTCTGCCAGTTGAGCTATAAACCTTCTAATAGACTGTAATCTTCCTTGCAATGATCTTAATTGACTGATATTTCATGGTGGGGGCATGTCCATTATAGCTTGTACCTTTTTTGGATCAACTTCTATACCCTTTTCTGAAACAATGTATCCTAGGAGTTTTCCAGATGTAACGCCAAAAACACATTTCTTTGGATTTAGTCAAACATTGAACTTCTCCATTCTGATAAATATTTTTGAAAAGATTTCTAGATGTTCTTCTCGTGTATGAGATTTGGCAAGTAAATCATCAACATAATCTTCCATGAATGTATGCATCATATCATGAAAAATAGTTGTCATTGCTCTTGATAAGTAGGCTCCAAAGTGTTCTTTTAACCTAATGGCATTACATTCCAGCAATAGGTACCCCAAGGACATGTGAACACTGTTTTATCTTGATCTTCTGGTGCAATTTTTATCTGGTTGTATCCTGAAAATCCATCCATTAATGAATACATTGCATGGCCAGCAGTTAAGTCAACAATCATGTCTATGTTAGGCAAAGGAAAATCATCTTTGGGGCAAGCTTTATTTAAATCCCTAAAATCTGTACAAACTCTGATCCTTCCATCTGGCTTTGAAATAGGTACAATATTTGAAATCCATTCTGCATAGTCAATAGTTCGAATGAATCCAACATCCAAAAGCTTCTTTAATTCTTCCTTGACCAATAATGCAACATGTGGATGCATTTTTCTGAGCTTTTGCTTTACAGGCTTTATCCCAGGTTTGATAGATAAATGATGCATTATCAGATTAGGATCTAACCCTGGCATATCAGCATATGACCAAGCAAAGTTAATTTGATTATCCTTCAAGAATTGCATGAATTTCTGGACTTCTTCAACTGTTAATGATGCTGCAATTTGCAAAACTTTTGTCTGCTCTGTTGTACTTATGTTGATTGTTTTCGTTGGTTCAATCAAAATAGAAGATCTTTCATGATAATACTTGGGAAGAGTGTCAAGTTTCTCATCCTTCAATGCCTCAAAAAGGTTTTCACTGTCGGATTCGCTCTTTATTTTTCTCTTATTTTGATCTATCACTGCCATTTTTTGGTTTTCACCAATAGATCCATCTTTTATTTCATTTATTTTGCAGCTAAGAGACTTGACACTCTTCTTATCAAAATCATGAGTATAATATTCTTGAATGAAACAATTGTTTTCTTCATTTGAGGAACAAAGGAAAGTTATAATGTCTTCATCATTACTGAATGTAGGAATATGGATAGGTGCGTCAATGTCCCAATCTATAAGTTCTGGATAAACTAAGGGCATAGGATCATTAGGTTGGGTAAGATCTTGAATTGTCAAAGTCATGATATGGTTATCATCCTCATGGTAGACAAGGTTTGTGATGGTATTCTCTTGTTGATTGTCAATCTCATTAGAATCTGATTCTTCCTCACTTGAGTCATGATCGCTTTGTAAAACATAATCAAGTGGAGGTCTTGAGCCTTCTCCTTGTATAAGAACAGGTGCATATTTGTGTATAGTATCAACTTGTTTATCCCTCCAAAATTCATCATTATAAATGGTGTCCCATTCATATTCATTAGAATCAGTATCTGAACTATTTTGCAATTGGAAAACTGATTCATGAGATTTATCTGACACGGATCCTCCTTCCTGAATTAATTGTGTCTGTTGTGAAGTAGATTCTTCTTTATCTTTACCATATCCAAGTCTCGTTTTATCACTTGAATGCTTTGAAATAGGTTGAATTGGTTCCACAATTCCTTCTCTTCGTTTCCCTATAGGACCATTCCCTTCATAGCCCATCTTTTGCATGATAGCGTACCCCTTACCATATTGTTCTTTAGGTAACTTAATGTGCAAGAGAGATTCATCTTCATCTTTGTATAGCCAATTTAGGATGTCCCTATCTTCAGCTTCTTCTTCAGTGGTATTAGCTCTAATGAATTTTCCATCAAACTTTGTGATTGGCATGGAAGCTTGAGATGTAGAAGCGGTTGCAATCTTTTGATTTGATAAAGTTGGTAAACCATGTGATCTTGGAGAAGGAGGTAAAGTAGAAAGAGATAGTGAATATTCACCTACCCCTTTGTCTTTAAACTTCAACTTAGTATCAAAATTCTTTGTCAATTCTTGCAATTGGACTTGTAGATTGGAAGAAGAAATAGCAAGAGCTTCTCTATTGTGTGGCACAAAGACATCTTGAGTTACTCTAAGATTTGAACAAGTTTGGGTACTATTGTAATCAGCTTGTATAGTTATTTCTTGTCCATCATATGGAAACTTGATACATTGATGATATGTTGATGGTACTGCTTGCATATCATGGATCCACGGACGACCCAAAAGTATGTTATAAGACAGATCTTGATCTAGAACCTAACAAAATGTATTCTTCACAACAGATCCCACTCTGATAGGTAGTAATATTAATCCTTTAGAAGCTCTTTCTTCATCATCATATGCCTTGATGGTTATCTTCCTTCGTGGATCAATTTCATTTTCTGAAATTCCTAAGGCATTTATTAATTTTAAGGTACAAATATTCAAACCGGCTCCTCCATCTATTAAGACACGTCTAATTCGATGTTTATGGATAATGACTTCAAGATAGAGCAAGGAATTATGTGGATGTGTCATAGAGGTGTCATCTTTGTCGGAAAATGAAAGACAAGTGGGGGAAGATAAATGTCCCACCATGGCTTGAAATTTGTTTGCATCTAGATCAGTATCAACAGTTGTGTTTACAAGAGCTTCTTCTAAAATATTCTTGTGTATGGGGGATATTTTGAGAAGTTCAAGGATGGAAATTTGAGCTGATGTTTTTCTCAATTGATCAACCAGATTATACTGAGTTGGAGAAGAAATAGTTGTTTTAGATGAACTTCCTTTTAAAACAACCTTTGCTTGACCTCTTGTTGTTACATTAACCTGTTGATATTCTTGTTTTCCTTTGATTTTAATAACATTAATCCGATTATCATCTGTGTGAATGTGACGGATTATATTGTCTTCAACATTATGTATACTTTTGGCTTTGGTATCCGATGTTTCCCCTTTTTGGTAGTTTGGCAAAGGATCTTTGAATGCTTGATGATCATCATTGGTATGATGTCCCTCAATTTTAATGGTACCATTGTCAATTAAATCTTGTACTATATTTTTCAAAGCTTGACAATTATTTGTTCTATGACCTTTACATCGATGATAATTGCAATAATACGAGTCATTCCATGATGGTGGTTTAACTCGTGGCTCATAATCTCTTTGTGGTGGTAAGGTGATAACCTTATTATCAAGAAGCTCCTTGAGAGCAGACTCAAGAGATTGACCCAAAGCAGTAAAAGTCCATCGGTTTGAAAAGAATGAAGGTCTAAACGGATTTGATGTTTGTGCATTGCCAAGATTATTATTGAAATTACCACGATTTTGATTGGTATTTTGATTGGTCATGTTCTCTTGCTTGGAAATTTGTCCTTGTTGATTGTTGTTTCCTTGTTGAATTGTATTTCCTTGTGAATTGTTTCTTGGAGCACTTGATAGATTGAAAACGGATGGTCTTGTTCGTAAATTATTTGCATCCACTAGACCATCATTGACAACATTTTGTTTCTATTCCAAAACCTTGTTTTATCATTGTTGTTTTGATTTGATACTGATTTATCAAGTTTTATCACTCCCCTTTTAACCAAGGCCCCTTCAATGGTGATTGCGTTTTCAATCAGTTTTTCAAAGTTATGAGGATAATGAAGGTTAAGCCTATAGCTTAATTCTGGATCAAGGCTATTGATAAAGATATCCATCTTTTCCTTTTCAGGAATAGGACGAGAATATCGTGCAAATAACCTTCTCCACCTTTGTAAAAATGTAGTAAAGGGTTCTCCTACTTCTTGTTTCACTTTACAAAGATCAAGCATTGTTATTTGGTGTTGAATGTTGTAGGAGTATTGTGAGATAAACTGATTTATCAACTCCTCAAAAGTTTTGATAGGTGGAGTGATTTTTGAAAGCCACTCCATGGATTGTACACCTAGACTTCGTGGAAATAATCGCATCAAGTAAGTATCGTCATAGGCGAATTCAAGACTCATGTTTCGAAAATCCCTAACATGGTCAATGGGATCAGTTTTTCCATTATACCTATCATACTTAGGAATTTCACAATGTTTTGGAAATGAGATCATTTGAAGACTCCTATCAAATGGATAAGGAGATATGTCTTCCAAAACATATTTCTTTGTTGTACCTCCTTGCATTTCCTTTATTTGCCCTTGTAATTCTTTTATCTATTGGTTAAGAGCACTAAAGTCATTAGGAGGAGTTTCAGGATTTTGTTTAATCCCTTCTATGTCAAAAGTGTGAGGCAACTTAGCTCCTTGATTAGCTAATGAAAGAAAATATTTTTCTTTGTTACGTTCTAGAATTCTTTCCATAAGAGTATGGAATTGGGGATCTTGTTCTGCTTCTTGAAGCTTTTCTTCTGTTAACTCATCAAGATTAAATGTTTCCTCTTCTTTTTCATTTCGGTCACCCATTTTGCTGGTTGTGGTTTCTCCCTCGTCTTTTTCCATTTGTTTTTGAGATCTCGTGAAGACAATCATAGAATTATGTCCAAATTTTACTTACTTTTGATCAAAAGAGTGAAATAGTGCAATTTATGTGATATATATGAAAGTCAGGATAGAATGAAGATTATATGACTTACACAAAATTTCCAATCTTGTAGCTTGTGTTGTTCCCTCAGTGAAAGGATGAAAATCCTGTTAGCGGGAATATAAGCAAAAGATCAAGAAAAGGATGATTTTGCACTTTATAAAATTTTGATCATGGCTTTGTAAAAGGATGGGTTTTATGATAGATGCCTAATGTATTCTAAGTTCTCTATTGTAAAATTTGATTTGGACGAGTAGAATATTCGATTGCGGGTTGGGGAATATAACTGAAACGGATACGTTGACTATGGTTATGCCTTTGAGAAAGGGCTCTTCTTTGAAAGTAAGCTTGTGAATACAAGGGCTCTATGGCATAATCATCTGAAAGACCTCTAACACAATCATGATACCTATGAAGAAAGGTTCTATATTTGAGTAAAACTTTTCGACTTTGATATAAGAATCGTTGCTTCTTCAGAAGTTTCTTGTGATTGAGGGGTTTCTTTGGCTTTTTAATCCTTTTGGAAACGGATTTCTTTACAAATTTTGTGGATTTCCAATCTCGTAACATGAGATTGATCAATATGATAATGAGTGTTTTGGATGATCTTATCTAAATTAATGTAGTGAAAACACATCAAACAAGTTGAAAACAGTTGTCTTAAGTCCTATGCTAAACATCAAGTGTATAACCAAAATGTTTTTCAAAAAATGTTTTAACGGGTTTTACACATGACAAGCACTTCAAACAGACTCACTCTTAGTTCTCAAGTAGGTCATCATAGCAATCAACAACCCACATCTTAGAACTGCATCGACTCACACAGCCATGTCACCCCCAAAAGGGCGCCTGTGTTTTTGTCTTTTCCAGGTGCGTACTCAGAGTGACAGAAGTGGATACCAGATCCCCTGAGAAAATAATCCTTGGCAGTTATATGGTGAGTATCTTGGGGGTAGATTCTTCCCTCCCCTGCACTGTGATTGAAACAATGTTTGGAAACTGACTCAGTTAGTTACTACACTAGGTTCGTAGTAAGGGTTTTCGTTCAGTACAGAAAATGATAGACTCCCTCGAGAGACCTCCCTACCTTTAGAACAAAGGCTTTGGGGATGGTTATCAATGCACACTACCGTCAAAAGAGGGTTTCCCCAATTTTGCTTTAAATTTTAGAGTGGCGTGGAATAGCCTGGCTTTGGCTTGAACCCACTTGAGTCGTTCCTCTTGGGTGAGTACTTTTTCCCACAAGAGCAGGCTCTCTACAAGGTTTTAACAAAGCTATAAAATGCATAGAATGAAATAGGTGAGTTTGGCATTTTGATCACCCAGTTAAGGGGAGAGCATAGGCCTATCACCGAAGACAAAGCAAACAAAGATTCAACTTTTAAGCACCAAATGAAAATTTTCTAAACTAAGTGAAGATGTTGCTTCACATAAAATAAAAAATCATTTTAAGCCCAAATTGAAAGATGAAGTGTCTATCCTAGGATTGCTTCATTTTACCTTAGATGACTACCCTAGGATTGATTCTTTTTATGCTTAGATGACTACCCTAGGATTGGTTCTTTTTATGCTTAGATGACTACCCTAGGATTGGTTAATTTTATGCTTTAAATTATTAACTATCCGCGGCTGCGTCGGAATCAGTTAGACTAATCTACAGTTACAGATTACAAAATATACGGCCTTTAAAAAGTTGTGCTACAACAGAGATTAAAGGCGCTGCAATAAACTTTATGGGCGCTGAAAAAAGATTTACGGGCACTGCAACAGTTATCAAGGGTGCTGCAATAAACTTTAAGGGCACTGCAAAACGATTTACGGATGCTGCAAAAAGCTTTACGGGCACTGCAAAGATGTTCACGGGTGCTGCAACAGACTTCAGATGCGCTAAACTAGAGATGACATTCCCGAAACGTGTTGTCTGCACTATTCCACTGTTTTTACCTGTAACCTGTCAAAAGAAACTGCAAATAAAATATTAAAAAGGGGGCAAGAGCCCCACGGTGGGCGCCAAAAATGTGTTATGTTTATTTATGTTAATCTAATTGAAAACAAAACACTATTAACAGAACTTTAAATTAAAGAAATTGAAATAAAACTTGAATATGAAATAAAACTTCTTCAGAAACGTTTTGTCTTTCTCTATCTCCAGAGATTTTTTTGAAGCTTGTGGCTCTTAGATTGTGTAAGCTCAGCTTCTCCAAATGGCTGTTGTAGAACGAGTATGCAAATGAAAATCTATTCTATATGCTGGTGAAGATGGAATTGCTGACGGATATAGACAGGGGTTGTGAATTATACACAGGGGCTGTGAATGAAATGTATCGTGATATGCTACTATGCTATGAAAGTGAATGCTAAAAAGACTTATGCTATGAATACTTAAGAGCTATTTGACTATAGTTTCTCTGCTAAAAACTTCTACATGATTTGGAGCTCTCGGCAGTTGTATTTATAGATTTTTGCAGGCTCCATCCCGGCTGGCAAGAATCTACGGTTGTGAGATTGTCTGGTAAGTTTGAATGGTGAGAGATGGAAGGTTGAGAAGAAAATGGGAGAGGTTGGAGAGGTTGGAGAGAAGGATGGATTCCTGTCTTCAACCCACGGGAACAAGCCTGCACAGAAATAGAGAAATTTAATTTTATGTTTTAACCGTTTGCTTCCCGGGAGTTGAAGATAAATCCCAAATTAAATAAATAAATAAATTTATTTAATTTCATTTGATTTTTGATTTTTAAAAAAACTATAGAAGATTTAATTAAATATTTTAGAATATTTAATTATGATGTGACTTTAGAAGAATATGAAATATTTAGAAGAAATAATTAAATATTTTTGGAATATTTAATTATAAATAGATTTTTGAATCGAATTAGAGGAATTTTGAAATGATTTTAAGAATGAATATTTAAATTGGATTAGAGGAAATAATTAAATATTTTGGAATATTTAATTGTAAATGATATTTAGAAGAAGAATAATATTTTAATCTTTATTTGAATAAGATATTCAAATTAAGATTATATGATAATTAATATAAA
Source organism: Sequoia sempervirens (assembly GCA_007258455.2). Classification (NCBI taxonomy): domain Eukaryota; kingdom Viridiplantae; phylum Streptophyta; class Pinopsida; order Cupressales; family Cupressaceae; genus Sequoia; species Sequoia sempervirens. The sequence goes on along the minus strand of VDFB02131648.1, from coordinate 15,701 downwards.
TAAATCGTAATGTTTATTTAATTAATTAAGAAATGAATATGAAAGATGATTAAATAAACTTTATTTATTTAATCAAAATATGGAAGAAATATAAATAAATTATTTAAATTTATTTATACGTAGATAGAATTCAAAGATTTTAATTAAATATTAAAAATATTTAATTAATTACCAGACAATGTGATGTGACCATTTTAAGGTGTATACAGTTACAATATTATCCTTCAATAGCTTTTGTAAGATGGAAGTATAAGATTTTGATAACTTTGTGAACTTCTGGTTATGTTTGAGGCCGTTTTCATCAGCAGCGGCTACTACATTCGTAACGGCCTTACCTTTCCTAGATATTGATACAATGTGCTTTCCCTCATAATGGGAGCACAAGGAGAATCCCCTGAATTGAACAACCGTCTATTAGTACTCTCATAAGGCTACACACAGGTGTGTGAAAGAAGGGTATTTCATAAGGGAAAACTTCTCTTGCCAAGGTCTTTGTAAGTTCCCTATGAATACCTTCTGCACACTAGAATTAGGTATTTGATATGAGATTTTTGAAATGAGTGCTTGGTAGCGCACTATGAAATCATTGATTTTTTCATTATCTCCTTGTTTACACGAGACAAGATCTAAAAAGGTCATCTTCGGCCCAATGTTTGCTTGAAACTGTCTAAGGAATTGGTTTAAGAGTTGATCAAATGAGAAAATAGAGTTGTCAAGCAAGGAATAGTACCACTCGAGCGTTGTATCCTTGAGAGATTGGGGAAATAGTTTAGCCATCAATGCATCGTGATGGAAGAAGTCTATGCACAGGGCATTAAAGATGGAAACATGTGTCTGTGGATCTACCTTACCGCCATACTTCTTGAATTTAGGTATCTCCATTCCTTGGGGGGAGGGAGTGTTTAATATTGCAACCAATAATGGGCTATGTTGGAAGAAGGGCTAGAAGATAGGTTGGGTGGAGGCTTGGGAAAGATTCCCCAATTGGCTCTGTATCTTACCCATATTCTAAAGAAGAGTGTTCAAAATAGGGTCATTAGAAGATAGAGGGCCAGAGGAACCTCCTCTAGAACCACTGCCAAGGCCACCTCTAGAGCCTCCCCCAATGTGACTTTTTCCAAAACCACTACCAGAGTCACTGCCTTGAGTAGGGCCCCCGGTAGAACCACCACCATGACCTCCACCAGAGTCACCTTTGCCAGCACTACCTCCATTACCAAATCCTCTACCACTACCAAAGCCTCCACCACTCATCCCACCAAAGCCTCCACTACTAGAGGTGACCGAAGGGATGAAGCTAAAGCCTAGAGGGACCCTATTAACTTTGATAATTTCAAGTTGTTCAGAGATAGAAGGGATACTGATAGAAGGGATTGTGTTAGCCATATAGAAGGATGTGGGAGGCATTGATACTCCTAGATTTCCTTCATGATCTTCAAAAGTGACCCCTTATGCGAACCTAGGGTTGTTCAAAGGAGCACATGCTTCGGAAAGACTAAGGAGGCTAGTCAAAAATTCTATGTATGTTCGATCTTTACTCATCATATGCTTTAATCATTGATGAACCAAGTGGGTCTAGCCATCTTTGAATTTCTTTCCAAGTGATTTTCTAGGTTTCCTAATCCCTTAGTGAGGATGGAAATGTATTTTTTAGGGATTTGAATGGCCTCATACTTGTCCACCAATGATGGTGTGGGAAATGCAGGGGGAGTGGGAACGTGATCAGATTCATCAGCAAATCCCATCTTGTTCCTTGACAACTACTTCTGCACAACCACACTAATGGCAAGACTAGAGAAAAGTCCCATAGAGAGAGTAATCGAGACCTTCGTCCTTTCCATTAGGAGGTGTCGTATACTTCTCCTAACTATATACCCAGAAGTTGTAGAATGCGTTGTGATGCTCATAAACCTTCACAACACTCAAGCACGCAACAGTCATGAGGTACGCGAGAGAGGTCTCAACACCAATGGATGAAAAAACATTAGTTCATGTTGGGTTCACCAAAAATGTAAGAGAGGGGGACCACCATGTGCAATACCCTAGGTCATGGAGGGCCAAGACGAGAGAGGTTGCCCTAACTTACCTCAGCGAAGTGCAATGTTAAGAAATGCAAGGCAAGAGTAATGAGGACTATGAGGCCTCTTAGTCACTATGCAGACTTGAGTTGTAAGATGAGGCTAGGCGAGCTAGTTTTTAGGTCCAACATTACACCTTAGGAAGCTCTCTGCCTAAGGATGAAAGCATGGTCTCTAGATGACAGTGTGGCACGCTGGTGTCTCTAGAGTGCGTTGGTGTCCATACAGCCAAACAACAGTGAAGACAAGGTCAAACCTAGAAAAACTAATGGCCCAGCTAACTAACTAAAGGGCCAAAATTATGTGATTAAGTAAATAAAGTATTCTCTAATATTATAAAGCAGAAATACAAGAGTGAAAAGGACAAGAATGATCTCACCAAGAAATTTGGTCGCTAGCTGGCTCCTCAAAAGTATGTACTCCTACACATAGAAAGAGAGGAAAATGTTGTGTGGTTGTATAGGGGCCTACCTCAATCAAACCCCCATTTAGGTGTTTCCACCTCTAGGGACAACCAAGAAAGTGAGATAAAGAGAATACTATAATAAAGAGCACAAAAGCACTACAAAACAGTAAAGTGCTAACTCAACCAAGTGATAGAGGAGAGGAGAGGGAAGCTTACCACCTCCACCAAGAGCACTCAAGGCTGCTTGGGGGAGAAAATGAGAGTAATAAAGCCTCTTTTGTAATGATGTGGTCTCAAACTTGCTCTACCGAAGTGAGGGAGTGTTTCTTTGGCTATAATGGAATGCTTGGAATGTTGCTAGAAGTATTGGATTGAATGTTTGAAGTTGTAAAGAGTAAGCTCAAGGCTTGGAAGAAGATGAAATGCTTGTTGAAGGGGTGAATTTGAAGAAGGGATGGAGAAAAATAGCCATATTTGGGTCGGTCAGCTAAAGGGGGCGTTACAACTTGACTCCCAATGAGAAGTGTAATGCCTCTACAGGTTTAGCCGTAGGAATTTTCCAGGGACGTAAGCGCATTGTACGTGTGTCCGAGATAGAAATTCCTCCATCGACACTCAAAACAGGCACCAAGTGGGACACAAGAAATAGACTTAGGTGGAATTAAGCCTCTAAACTTAGTTTTCTAAGGTGGATAAAGGCAAAAATGGGATTTGCACATGGGGTACAAATTTACTCCTATACATTAGTATAAGAACTTTCCAAAATATGAATTTTTTTTACCTCATAAGTTGTTTTGGGAGTTGGTCAATTAGTTATGGCTTTCACTTTGTCCTTGCCCATCTTTAATCCACCTTGATAAATCACAAAACCAAGGTATACTAATTCTATCTTCATGAATAAAAATTTAGTGATATTAATCAACAATCTTTCTTCTTGCAATATTTACATTACCGTCCTAAGGTGTTTGAGATGTTCTTCCTTTCTTGAGCTATAGATCAATATTTCATCCAAATAAATAATCATAAGTTTTTCTATGAAGGGATTTATAACTTCATTCATTAGTCTCAAAAATGTAATTTGAGCATTGGTAGGACCAAATGGCATAAAAACCCACTCATACAACCCCTCATTGGTCTTAAAGTAAGTTCTCCATTCATCTCCTTCTCATATCCTTATTTGATGATAACAAGTCTTGAGATCAATCTTAGAAAAATACTTAGATCCACACAAACAATCAATCAAATCATCTATTTCTAGTGTAGGAAAAAGTATTCCTTTTTCACACTTGATTTGGGAATGAATAATTAATAATAAAACAAGCTTAATGATGCCTTAATTTAGTGTTGTAATATGTATTTTACATATTCACATTAATTTTAGGGCCTTGATTAATAAAATGGACTTAATGGTGCCTTATTTTTGGTGTTGTAAGGTGTACCTTTACACTTTCACACTAATCTAGGGATTTTTTAATTAATTGTGGTTAATTTTGCTTAATTCACACCTTTAATTTAAATCTAAGCCTAATTAATTGCAATTTGTAAGGGATAAAACTTAACGTTCATAAATTCCATAGCATAAGTTTAACATTGAGTAATGTGCATCCTAGGTAAGTGACCTAGGACCCATTCGCCATAGGGCGAATGGGTCATCACTTACACTTAGGTCCTAAATTCAAAACTATGTTTTTATCGATTTTTCAATTATTTCAAATGTATATTTATATTTTCTCTTGTGATATTTGATTTTCAGGAATTAATCTTAAGATATGTATAAATAAGAGGTCATTTCACTATGTTTCATCCTAAGATCCTAGAGTTTTCATGCAAGCATTCCTAGAGAAATTTTAGGAGATCAAGAACTTTCAAGAGCATTTTCAAGGAATTCAAGGGAAGATTTGTAGAAGATTGTTGCAGAAATCAAGATTCCTTTCATCATTCAAATATTTATTACATCATGCATGTTGTTTGAGCTAATATGGTGATGTAGAGTTCAAGATCTATTCAAGCATATCAAAGACATTGTTTCAAGACAAGTTTCATGATCATGATCCACATCCATTGAAGCCTGATACTTGCTAATTACAAATCTACAATCCAAGGTTCAAGCAAAGGTTTTGTGATTTGTTACATATTGTTGTTCATTCATCATTCCTTCATGCTTTTCTATTTCATTTCAAGGTTTAATTACCAAAACGGGGTTTGACCAAGGAAAACCCCCATTCCCTAACAAACAATTTTTTTTCTCTTTGATGTGTGATTGCAGATTTTAGGTGATAGTTCCTTTAAAGAGAAAAATTGAAGAAAGTTGCAAAGTTGTCAAAGTTGCAAGAAAATTTGTCATTTCACATAAAATACTCTATAGAATTTATCTCTACCTATCTGATAGTGAAAATCAAGAATCTGGGAGTGCAGACACATTTGAAGAGAACCCAAAAAGCATTTTCCAAGAACCATAGCTAGGACCCATTCTCCATAGGGAGAATGAGTCCTCAGTGAGCTTCAAAAGGTGACTTTTGGTGAAAGATACACATTATTTTCCCGTTTCCATATTTTCCTTTTGATTGTCATTTCTATCATATTTGATTATTGTTCTTCATTTGTGTTTTATAGCTTGCATTTTGGAGTTTGTTTAATGATTTTGATCTTTCCCTCCAAAGTGTTATTTAGTTTTTACCTTCATCCTTGCATAGAGAGGAAATTTATTTATTCATACCTTGATTTGACTCACCTAAGGGTTGATAGTCACTCCATTGTTTGGATCTCATTTCCTTGAATGAAATTAGAGAAATAGGTCATTGTGGTGAACCCCTTTTCATAACATTTGACACCCCAACCTATTTTCCTTTGGTTCATTTCGGTGAACCTGAGTTTGATAGTTGCATTATCTAATTTTGAAGTCCTCTTTTCTCCTTGGATCTAGATCTTGCATTGAATTGAGTCTCACTTAGGGTGTCTAGTTTGTATTTAACTTTGCATCTCATTTAAGGGTTTTAGGATTGCATCTTTACATTCTTTAAATCTGAAAAATACAAAAAAATTAGTCATCTTGCATATCATTTACATATCATTACATCATACTCATTTTCATTTGAAAATTGAAACAAAATTGCATATCAAATTAAGTGTTCTAGGTTGTCATTTTGTCACATTTTGCATTTGCATTCAATCCTCATTTCACATAAAATTAAAACTGTAACTTGTTGTATCATATCAGAATCTAGAAACCATTGAAATTAACTTAGAAATCTGTAAAAACTTGTTTCAAAACCCTCACCTGGGACCAATTCGCCCTAGGTTGAATGAGTCCCTAATCAAGATCATACTCTAATTTTCTGGGCATTAAAACATTCATCTATGCATTCTTGTTTGTTATCATATTTTTGTTTATGTTTGTAAAATTTATGTTTCTTCAATTTGGTCATATTTAACTTAGTTTTATAAAGTTAGTGCATTGTGTGATTTCAAAATTGCATTTACAAGACATAATTTTCAGGTTTTTGGCATAGTGTAATTAGAAAATTACCTTGTTTAGAATCTAAAAATTGCATTTACATTGCATTCTAGGTCATTGCATTGCACATTACCCTCTTTCCATTTTGGGTTGACATTGAGTTTGTGAAACTTGTATGAGCTTTACAACTTAGTGTCCTATTAGCAATATTGTTGTGAGACATAGTTCAAGACTCATGTCATCTCATGATACACCATTCATCGTGGATCTTGGGTTTTCTAACTCTTTCACTAATAGTGTTGATAATCAACCCCTTATGGATCATAGCCTACATACCTCATTTCCAATGACTTCCTTACCTACAACTAATGTGCATGATGATTCTATACCTTTTCCACAACATAAACAAGAACCTTCCAGGGACATTATCATTCAGCCTTCTATTATGATTAGTTTAGATGATGATATTGATATTGCAAAGATTGATGAACAAGTGCATAATGAGTTGAATTCATTATTCTCTTCTATGAGCTTAAATGACAATTATCCTAAAAGAGTGTTGAATTTGGTGTGTGTCCTAGTTTGGCACTTGATATTGTCCCTTTAGCTAGTTTTCTGCCTTCTACATATACCAAACAAGATTGGGATGTGGACGACCTACTATAGGTTGACTCACATGTGCCTTACAAGTCTTTTGCTTTGTTTTCTTTTTCATGTTTCTTTATGTAGTTGCATGTGTGTAATGTGATCCCCCATACTATTTTGTTTGATGTATCTCTCTCTTCATGTGAATTCCTTTATTTTTATCTACATTCTTCTATATGTCGTAAGCATTTTATCTTTTCTTTGTCTTGTGTTTTTCTTTTGGGGATGACTCAAGGCATTGAGACACTTAGGTCTCTTCCATGTTGACCTGAAATTATTTTTCTTTGTTTTTGCTCTTTTTGTGTCATTCTTCTAGTTCTACGAGTATTTGGGGAATGATGATGTTTCTGAGCTCTATAACAATATTGTAGCAAATATATATTGACCCGGAATCCATAGATCCCTTGCATATTTTTTGGGGCAACCCCTCCATCCTTTTTCACTGCGTAGCTTCATTTCGAAAACAAATGACTTGGCATAGGGCTTTCAAAATAAGATCTCATGTCTTAGGATTGAACATTGGCTACTTTAAATCAATTTCTCACAACAATGGTGTTAGCAACTGCTTTAAAGTGGGGGCATACATTGATAATATCTTTTGAAATTTCTCATGTTTCATGGTGCGATTTTATTTATTCTTGTGATGTGTCCTTTTCTTGGTGGTGTCATTGGGTTTGATGTCCTCCAAGAGTGTGATATTTCTTAGCATACAACTTTTCTCTTTATGGTGATGTGATGCACTACATTCCCTAAGTTGTGAATCTTTTACTCTTGGCTTTTCCTCTCTTGGAGATATTAGGCACGATGTTACCTAAGAAGAAGACCTTACACGAACTAAGGAAAATCCATTTGAACAAAAAAATTTACTAGCATTATTGTTCATAAGTGTTTAGCATAACACAACTTGTTAAGCCCTATGAAGCTCAAATTCTAAATTCAAGGCCACCTAACATAACCCACCTTGCTTGCTTGTGGAGCCTTACCTTGTTCATAGGTGTTTAGCATAACACAACTTTTTAATCCCTATAAAGCTCGAACTCTAAATTCAAGGCCACCTAGCATAACACACCTTGCTTGCTTGTGGAGCCTTTCCTTGTGGTGCCTTATTGAAGTTTTCAGGAGGATAGCTTTGATATGGTATCAGAGCCTAATATGATTCTCTCATTTTCCACCCTTTTGGGATACTCACCTAGTGGATAGCCTAAGGTTCCATTACCCCAGAGTGAGCACCAAAACTGAAAGCTTGGATGTGTTTCACACCGATCGAACTATCTAGGCTTGATTTTCCTGGTCTTTGATGTTGTAAAATTGTGTATCTTAGTCATTTTGCATACATAAGTGTCTTGAATGTCTACTTTAGTGTGAGTTTACGCTTGCGCTCATCCTCACACTAAAGTGGGGGCTAAATGTAATGCAGGAAAAGTATCCCCTTTTCACACTTAATTTGAGAATGAATAATTAATAATAAAATGAGCTTAATGATACCTTAATTTAGTGTTTTAATATGTATTTTACATATTCATATTATGTTTAGGGCTTGGTTTAATAAAATGGACTTAACTTTGCCTTATTTTTGGTGTTGTAAGGTGTACCTTTACACTTTCACACTAATCTAGGGCTTTATTAATTAATTGAGGTTAATTTACCTTAATTGGCCCCTTTAATTCAAATCCAAGCCTACTTAATTGCAATTTCTGAGGGATAGAACCCAACATTCATAAATTCCATAGCATAGGGTTTAACATTGATTAATGTGTGTCCTAGGTAAGTGACCTAGGACCCATTCGCCATAGGGAAAATGGGTCATCACTTACAACTAGGACCTAAATTCAAACTATGTTTTTGGCAGTTTTTTAATGATTTCAAATGTATATTCAAATGTTGGCTTGAGATATTTGAATTTTATAATTAATCTTAAGATATGTACAAATAAGAGGTCATTTCACTATGTTTCATCCTAAGATCCTAGAGTTTTCATGCAAGCATTCCTAGAGAAAGTTTATTAGATCAAGAGCATTTTCAAGGCATTCAAGGGAAAATTTGTAGAAGATTATTGCAGCAATCAAGATTCCTTTCATCATGTCAAATATTTATTGCATCATGCATGCTTTTTGAGCTAATATGGTGATGTAGAGTTCAAGATCCATTCAAGCATATCAAAGATATTGTTTCAAGACAAGTTTCATGATCATGATCCACATCCATTGAAGCCAATACATGTTAATTGTAGATCTACAATCCAAGGTTGAAACAAAGGTTTGGTGAGTTGTTACATATTATTTTTCATTCATCATTCCTTCATGTTTTTCTATTTCATTTCAAGGTTTAATTACCAAAATAGGGTTTTACCAAGGAAAATCCCCATTCCCTAACAAAAAACATTTTTCTCTCTTTGATGTGTGATTGCAGATTTTAGGTGAAAGATCCTTTGAAGAGAAAAATTGAAGAAAGTTGCAAAGTTGTTAAAGTTGCAAGAAAATTTATTATTTCATGGAAACTCCTCTACAAAATTTATTTCCAACTATCCAATAGTGAAAATCATAAATACATGAGTGCAAAAACAACATAAGAGAACCTAGAAAGTATTTTCTAGGAACCTCAACCAGGACCCATTCGCCATAGGGCGAATGAGTCCTTAGTGAACTTCAAAAGGTGACTTTTGGTGAAAGGTACACATTGTTTTCCCCTTTCCAGATCTACCTTCTGATTGTTGTTTATGTCATATTTGATTGATGTTATTCATTTGCATTTTATATCTTGAATTTTGGAGTTTTTTTAATGATTTTGATCTTTCCCTCCAAAGTGTTATTTATCTTTTACCCCCATCCTTGCATAGAGAGGAATTTTTTTGATTCATACCTTGATTTGACTCATCTAAGGGTTGATAGTTACTTCATTGTTTGGATCTAATTTCCTTGAATGAAATTATAGAAATAGGTCATTGTGGTGAACCCCTTTTATCACATTTGACACCCCCACCTATTTTCTCCATTTCACTATTATTGGAAGAGGGAACCTATACTTGATGGTAATATTTTTTATTTCTCTAGAATTTATGCACATCTTCCAATCTCCTTCTTTCTTTGGCACCAATAAAACTAGTAATGCGCATGGGCTAAGACTCTCTTTTATCAAAACTTTTCCTATAGTTCTTGCACTTGCTTCTTGATCTCTTCATTTTCTTTTGGATTCATCTTGTAGGTATATTTTTTTGGAAAAATTGCACTAGGAATTAATTGAATATGATGACAAATACTCATAATAGGTGGTAGCTCCTTGGGAAGCTCATTCACCACTATATCAAAATACTCTTCCAACTGGTTAGTATCTCTTGAGGTAGCTCATTCAACTTGGTTGTTGTCATAACAATTCTAGGTTTGATTAATAGTTTAAAACCCATCTTTCCCTCTTTCATTGCATTCAATAATTCCTTCTCACTCACCATCAAGAATCTAGGACTAGTCAATTTTCCATCTTCTTCTTCTTTCAAAGGAACCAAGGTATGATTTCTACCTTCTTTTTCAACTATATATGTTTTGTCTCCCATCATGAATAGTTTTCCTATCATATTTCCAAGGCCTTCATAATAGAACATGGAACCCATCCATTGGTATTACATCACAAGGAACGTTATTTTTATAGCTTCCAATTTGAAAATATAACCAACATTATTCATTTACTAACACTTATTGTCCTTTATTGAGCCATGAAACCTTATATGGAGTTTGATGTGGAATTATTTTCAACCCAAGCTTCTCTACCATTTTGACTAAAACTCAATTATAAGTGTTGCCTCAATCAATAACCATTTTGTAACATTTATCTTAGGATTTTCATGATGTCTTGAATAAAGTATTTCTTTGGGAAATTTCTTTCTCCTTGGGTGGGTTGATCAGAAATCTTCTTATCAACAAAGACTTTCCAACTTTAGGTTCTTCTACATAGGATGGAGATCCTACACTTTCTTCTTCTACGTGGACTACTTGATTTATACTCTCCATCCTTGAGTTGCTTTCTTAAGGATATTCTAGACATTCCTAAAACATATGACCTACAAACTTATTACATCAAAAATATTTACTAGTAAATACACTACCTTTTTGTGTGTTTCCACCTCTAGAATAAGGTCTTCTTCCTCTAAATGCACCTCTTGGATTATGTGATATTTCTTACAAAGGAATTGGTTCTAAATTTTATTTTTACACTGAATTTCTTCCTCAATATCCTATACCTTTGAAATTTCTACCTCTATCCTTATTTTGTCTATTTTTTTCTATTCAACTTATCCTCTACTTTTACAACAAATTGCTAACACTCTTCTATTGTCCTTGGGTTGATTACGCTAAGTTAATCTTTAATATTGTATCTTAACCTATTGAGATACTTTTCTATCTTCTTAATGTCTTCTTCCCCATTTCCGTACCTAATGGTTAATCTATGAAACTCAAATGTATATGTTTTGACATTCATCTTTTTTTTCATATTTTGTAACTTCTTAAAGAGGTTAGTTTGATAGTTGCTAGGAAGGAATTTTTCCTTAAGTATTACTGACATTATATCCAAAGATTTAATTTTATTCTTACCTTTATTTCTCCTCTCATCTTGTATGAAAAAATACCAAAGAGTTGCATGGGCCTTCAATATAGTATAAGAAAACTTCAACTTGTTTTCATTAGTAGCATTTTCATGGTCAAAGTATTTGTCCAATTCTATAACCCAATCAATAATTTTTTCTCCAACTAAACTACCTATTGTAGTGTCAAAAAATGTACTCCTTTACATTTTCACACTATGTTTGGGTCCCTTAATTAAATGGACTTAGTTAAGCCTCTAATTGCCTAAATTTTTCATTTACAAGCCTAATTAATTATAATTTCCAAAAGGGGAATTATGATTTAATTAATGCATTTATTCTTTTTAACACCCCAAAATTGAATAAGTCCTTATTATTTAGGTCACAACCCATTCACCCTTGGGTGAATAGGTCCCCTTTCATATCACAAATTCAAATTTTAAACATGTTTTTGGTGAAATCTTAAGGTACTAAATTCAAGATTTAAGTGTCGGCTTGTAATGTTTAATTTTCAAGAAATTAGAAAATTGTCTATAAAAGCAAGGTCTTTTTATCAATTCAAATCCTAATAAATTCATGAGAGAAAAAAGTATAGAAATTATTACCGTAAAATGTGTTCAAGAGAATATTTCTCAATCATTTGTTGTAGCATTCAAGATCTCAAGCATCATGTCAAAGTTAACAAGCATCATGCATGTTTTCTGAGCTAATATTGTGATGTAGGTTTTAATCATTCAAGTCAAATTTCAAGCATCAAGATCACATCATCAATCAAGCCATTCATGCAAGATCAAGACCTTGGAGAGATCTACTAAGTTGTAGTCCTTCAAGGGTTTGGTGAGTTACAACATATCACTTGTTCATTCATCATTCCTTTCATGTTTCATTATTTCAATTCAAGGTTTAATTACCAAAATGGGGTTTGACCAAGCCAAATCCCCATTCACCAAAAATAAACAATTTTTCCCTCTTGTTTTTTTTGTAGATCTTATGTTGAAGAAGGATTGAAGATCTATTAAAGGAGAAAAATTAGAAAAGTTGTCAAAGATACAAAAGTTGTCAAATTTGTCATCAAGCCATGGAAACTCACTTTTAGAAATTATTTATGACTTTTCAACTGTGAAATCCAAAGAATTTGAGAGTACAAACATAAGACCAAAGGACCCAGAAATTGATTTCAGAAATCCCTACAAAGACCCATTCTCTCTAAGGAAAATGAGTCCCAGAGGACACTCAACAACAACATTTTTGTGAAAGGTGCAAAAATACTTAACCTTCTAAGATATTTTTGAAAGTTGTATGCAAAATTAGATTTAGGTTTAATCTTATGATTTCATGTGTTACATTGTATTTTTTGGGTTTAATTACTATTTTTAGTCTTTCTCCAAAAACTATTGTTTTAGCAGATCTGCCCCATCTTAGATCATAAGGAAAACAACAAGATCTCCTTCAAGGTTGACTCACCTAAGGGCTGAAATTCAACCTTGGCTTAAGGGGTCTCTTTTTCCTAATGAGATAGAGGGAGATAGGTGCATTATTACCCATTTTTTCCTTTCTATTTATAGTAAATTATTGGTGAACCCTCATTTGAATAGAAAGCACCCAAATCCCTTTATTTCATTTTGGTGAACCTAACATTCTTGCACTATAAATTTTTTGATTGAGTTCATTCAAAACCCTAGATCTAGGATCTGCATTACTTTGCATTGAATTGCATTGATTTGTATCTCATTTAGGGTTGTTAAGTTGCATTATTTTGCATCTCATTTAGGGTTTTAGGTTTGAATTTTGCATGCTTTAAAATCTGAAAAAATCAAAAATTTGCATTAATTTTGCATAGTACTTGCATATTAGTGTATGTTCAATCATTCATATTCAAAAATTGAGTTGAAATTGCATTTCAAAAAGTGTCATATTGGTCATCATTTTTCATTCATTGCACTTGCATTTAGATCTCAAAATCTAGAAAAATCAGTCACTGAAAGTATAGTTTATAATCTGAAGTAGGAAACTCTAGATCTGAACTTCAAAATCAAATTTAAATTTTTGTAACCCCTATGCTAGGAAACATTCACCCCAAGGCGAATATATCATTTTACAGGTGATTTTTCAGACTTTTGGGAAGTGATTTGTCTTTTTTTACTTTCTTCTGATCTATTATTAAATCTGGGTTTTAGTCTCAAAAATCAAAGAAATCTATCATCTTTTGCATGTTCGGTTTAATTGGTCTAATTGAGTGCATTGTTTGAAAATGAAAAGTGGAATTAAAAGACATTATTTTTTAGGTTTTCGCATAGTATAATCAAAAAATTATCTTTTTTAAAATCTAAATATTTCTCTCTTTTACATACTTGCATTGCACTTCATATTTTAGGGTGTTTGATTACATTTATCTAGAAGCTATTCTCCATTTTGGGTGCACATAGGTTTGGTGAAACTTGTATGAGATTCACAACCTGGTGTCCTATTACCAATATTTTAGTGAGACATAGTTCAAGACTCATTTCATCCCGCATTCCTACACTCATCATGGATCTTGAGTTTTCCAACTCTTTCACTCATAGTGTTGATACTAGTCAACCCACTATGGACCATATATTTGATACCTTGTTTCCCATGACCACCCTACCTACAACCAATGTGAATAATTTTGACACAACGGATGCTAATGTCCCTCATGAAGAACTAAAAAAAGTGGATGAAGACTTAGTGAAATAGGAAAACTTTGTAAGTTCTAAATACATTCCTGGTACTACAATTCTTGTCATAGATAACATGAAGAAAATGCTTGATAATGAACAAGGAATAGAGATTTTTCATAGCCTAGCTCATATTATTGATAAACATGTCCCTACAATAGCTAGTTGTGCTCAAAATTTGGGGTATATTCAAATTCAAGGCAGAAATCCAATTCCTCCTTCCATAACTCCAACCTCTATTCCAACATACACTAATCCAACTATTACAACAACTAAACAACCTACTAGCAATGTTAATACTACCTTAGGTATTTCCACTAGGAATCCCTTTAGCTTTGTGCATTCAAATCTCATATCTCCTAATCCATCTCCCCCCACAAACTTACAATTCACTTGTCCTTTGAATACATACACACCTCCATCTCACAACACAAACAAGATCTTGTCCTTAACCAAATATTGCAAAATGTCTCATCCCTCCAACAACAAATTGCTACATTGAACCAAAATAAAAATGGCCAACCTTCACAATATGTCAAAAGAAACCATTTATCCTTGGAGATATTGAGAGCACAAATGCCACAAGGCATAGATATTCCTAGATTTGAGAAATATGGTGGAAAACAAGACCCTAGCAACCATGTCTCGACATATACAGCCTTATGTAGTGACTTCATTTTTTAGGATAAACTCTTGGCTAAAATTTTTCCTAGATCCTTGAAAGACACTGCCTTGGAGTGGTTTTGTTCTTTATTGAATAACACAATTATTTCATTCAATGAACTTATTGATTCCTTTCTTAACCACTTCCAAGTGCACATAGGTCCCAACATGACCTTAGCTAATTTAATGCAATGTAAACAAAATAAAGATGAAAAGTTCATTGATTTCATAGCAAGATACCAATTGCTTTATTCACAAATAAACATTAAGATTCCTGATGTTGACCTTCAAAGAATGTTCATAGCCAACTTGCATAACAATATTCAAGATAAACTTGAGATGTTGAAGTTTCCCTCCTTTACACACTTGTGCATGACCCTTCGTGGTTATCAGAATTAGGTTAGTCATTGTGAAGCAAAATATCATAACAATTCTAAGAAATCCACAGTTGTGCCCACAATAATTTCCAACCTTTCAAGAAACAAAACAATGAATTTTTTTCAAATAAACACACCTCAAACAAATCAACATGTTAACTCCCAAGTGGTTTCTATAAAAATGACAAATCCATATCCATTTATGGAGGGGAGTAGACAATTTACCCCTTTACCTGATACCCTTCACTTTATCATGTTGCAACTTATGAGTAAGAACTTTGTCACCTTACCTTCTATTAAAGACATTGATATAACTAATCCCTTACCTCCAAAATTTAACTCAAATTCCTTTTTCCATTATCACTGACAAAATGGACATGATACAAAACAATATAAGCATCTTAAAAAATTTGTGCAAGACCTCATTGAATGTAATCACCTCCAGATTGATGGTGTTAATGATCAACGAAATAAGTCCATTGCCCCACCCAACCAAAACTTGCAAATCTTTACCAATCCCATGCCAAATCAAAATGTCTCTTTTGTAAAAGCTAATGATGCCAAGAATGATGTGATGAATGTTGAAAAACTTGAAGAAACAAATAATGATGATATAAATGAAAATGAAGAAGACTTACAATGTATGGTCGGCTTCATTGATGTTCAACCTCGTAAGGGCCAAGCCAAAATGCCCCTTGGAATTTATTTTTCACAAAATTACATAATTAGATGTGCACCTGATGGTCCTCTTTACATAGCCAAAAGAATCAATGACAAGCCTACTAATGGGATATTAATTGATCAAG
>VDFB02131647.1:0-14754 GCA_007258455.2 Sequoia sempervirens | reverse complement strand
AGCATAAGGATCTTCTTACATTCCAAGAATATTCAAGATTGACAGGAATGTCTATACCCATGGATGAGGAGATTATAAGAATCTTTGATGATTACTTCGATGAACTTGAGGCTATCAAGGTTACAGAGTCTTTTGACAGGTACTACATGAGAAATAGAAAGGAAGAAGAAAAGATTGAAGATATACAAGAGGAAACATCTTTTCCTCTTTTTGCAAATTTGAGGGGAATAACATAAGAACAACATGCTCCATTGTTGGAAATCATGCCTCCATCTGCTACTCAAGAAGAGGAAGAACAATCAAATCAGGAACCAAACAGTGATGAAGACATGCCTATGGAACATTTTCCTAAAGAAAAGCTGGGAGTGTGTGTTGACAATGCGCCAATGATTGTTGATGATGGCCAGGAGACACCCACCCACTTTTCAAGTATAGAAGGTATGGAAGGAATCAAACCTTATGATGATGACCAGCAATATTCGGAAAAGTGTGATAAGAGTTATGCCATTGTGAAAAGTGGTAAATCAGCTGTCATTGATCAGCCTATGGGTGAACAAGATTTCAGTTATGAGGGCATGCACAAGAGGTTGTTCATTGGACAAAGCTACATACAAGGCATGCCATTCCCTAGTGAGTTCAAGTCCTTGTTTCATGCACATGATCACTTTTCATAACTATCTATTGGAGTTGTATGAGAGACATTTTGTTGAAGAGCTAATCATAAAGACTAAGGGGTGGCCTAGTAAAAAGATCCTACAGTGTGACAATGTTTGGTTTGTCATGGGACTCGCATGCAAGGATGAACCAATGATGTTGAGAGCTAGTGAAGAGTATGCAACATCTAAAGAGGATGAAGTTGTCCTCACATGTTTTCAGCAGGTTGAGGATTCACTCCTTACATCATCCAATGAGGAGTACATGTATCTTCATAATGACCACAAGGCAGAAGGGCATGCTGTCACGGGATGTGTCAAATCGGTGATGACTGATCAGATTTATGATGGTGATGTTGAAGACAAATCAAAAATGTTGCATGGAGGTTTTCTATTCCATAAGTCCCACCACTTGGAAAGGCAATTCAAGGTGAATGATAGTCAGATCAGGGCAGCCCAAACTCACTTTGATGACATTCATAAGTTGATAGCAGACTTGTGTTGGAAGGCTCTAAGCGGACATGAGGGACTTGAAAGAGCTGTATCTCTTGATGATTTGTACAAACTCCAAGAGGCTTTGGTGGTGGTGAAGTCAAACTACCTACACTTACTTGCAGATAGGGATCATCTCCTCACACTGGATGAGGTTTATGTTGATGCCTTGAGACGGAAGGAAGATGAAGTGGAGAGCACTATGGATTCGTTGGTGAGCATGCAAAAGGCTCTTTGAGAAGCGGAAGAGCATGTGGATGAGCTTTGTTGGGAGTTGAGCGTGGCACACTCTTAAGCACACCCAGCAAAATTTCAAACTTCTACGACAACCACATCCAATGAAAAATTGGGCTACAAGAGGAAGGCAAAGAGTGGAGACATGGAGGAAGGTCTTGCGGGACTCTATGATGAAGACATTGTTTGCAGCCATGGGACTGAGTTTGTGACACATGATTTGCACTTGGAGACATCTCGTGGACCAGCACTTGTTGATAACCATTCCCTCATGGAAGGAGAGTTAATTGAGTTTGAGAAAGACACTGCACTTGAGCATGAGGTAAGGACTGATTTTCTGATGTATGACAGCAGTCCTTTATCTTCACATTATCATGTCATGACAGCCAAGAGAATCGGCCTTAAGGCTCATAGTTCTCATGGAAAAATTCATATTGAACTACACTTATTGGAGATCATGAAACAATGAGGGAGAAGTTTGAGGTGATTGAAGACACTAAGGAAAGGTATGATAGCTGTTCTGATTTTCTGATTCGGAACAGCAGTCTTGGGTTTTACTTAGCGTTGAGTTGGTAGTCCCTACCCATGAGGATGATAGTAAGAAGTCTTCTACTATTGTTGGCACTCATTTGGGAGACAAATGTGGGGTCTTATTTATGTGTCCAAGACACAAGAGGACCAAGTTAGTACAGCAGGTCATGACAGAGGCAAAGAAGATTCAAGGCATCTGGCATATGAGGAATGAGCCTTGTAAGGTGGCCAAGCAGGTGGAGCAATCAAATTTGAGGTATAATTCAGAATTTTTTATTTGTCCACATAACTTGCTTTATGAGGAATTGGTGTCACCTCTTTTGGAGGGCCACTTGAAGGCTCACAACATGCTCTTGGATGGCATGATGGAGCACTCAGATTTGGTCAAGTCGTTGGTCATTCATGGAGAGCTTGAGAAGTCTACTTGTGATCATACTGATGACTCTTTGGCGAAGCATGCAGCTGTCCTACTTTTGGGACTTATGGCACACATCATGGATGCATTTGCTTTTGATTGGCACACACTTGGAGGAATGAAGTTTCAGTTGATCTATGATCCTAGGTATGAGGATGTTGTCATGAAACTTGCCTTTTAGTTGCAAATGTTTGTGTTTCAGCTGGACTATGGCGCATGGTATGAATATGAGCATGAGGACATTGATATCCTAGCCCTAAGTCACGGGTCTCTACTCCACGTTTTAATGAGTGGTGACTGTTCTACAGTGTTACACATGGATTTCCTTGGAAGTACTTAGTGGACAGCGGCTGTTCGGGTGACTTGGAGAGTTATGGATCATCTCTTTATCATTGGAGGTTGGCATCATGACAAGGCACTATCCTCATATGCCATTAGTAGCACTTCTTGCATCATCATAGGCCTGATTTTCAGACTTTGGGGTGCTGTCCTGACCTACATCATCAGCCTAAGATGGGCCGATATGCTTTTTCATGCACCTATGGTGGGAGCCTTGCACACCCATGAGAGATCATTCGGAGTCTAGAAGTTGGTTGGAGTTGATGGCCCTTGGAGATACAACTATCCACACATCTACGGGACGTGATAGGGTGATGAGTTGGGATCCAGGTATTGATATGTTTGGTGCACTCATCCATTGGGATCACAATGAGTTGTGTCACAGTTATGGGCTTGACGATGTTTATATCAAAGTGGAGTAGCGGAAGACTTGGTACAAGTGGTCATGCCTCCAAAATCATTTCATCACTTTTTTATCGACTTAGCACCCACGGACATAGGCTTGCAATTGCTTGAGGGCAAGTAACATCTGGGCGGGGAGGATTGTCATGTCCCCAATTTCAAATTGTGGCGAGTAAACGGTAATTTTCAACACCAAAATAGCTATATTTAAATAAGATTAAATAACACAATAAATTTAAATAATTAAATAATAACATTTAAATTTAAACTAAACATTGGTCCTATTTAGCTAACCCATTTAAGAAGGCACCTATGTTCCATATATATGTTGGATCATTTATTGAAGGAGAGTATCACGGTTTGGAGCATAGTTAGGCGGATCAAATAGAGACAAAAACCTCTATACGATCAGCGGCAAGTGGGACACCAATCTCATCTGTTGTCTATGCTTTTAACCTACAATCGATTCTATTCTAATTCCGTACTCTTTTCTTACTACAGAGTTATTCAGCTAGTGTGATTTTGTAATTCATTTTGTTGGGTGAAAATTATGTAATCAGCTTTTCGATAGATTACACAACTTGGACTTCAGCCACAGCTATGTGAGATGTGAATCTCTCCTCTCGGAAAGGGGAGGCGCCCTTCTTACTGCTAACAGAAGCGATAGTAAATCAAACAAATAATTACAAAATGTACACGAAATTCACGAAGTAGGGGGGGTGTGTTACATTCATCCTTCTCTCTTTTTTCAAAGAAGATGTTTACAATGCTTCACCGTTGGAAGTTCAGAATTCTTAATAACCTAAAACTAACAACTAGCAGTAATACCAATATCTCTATCTCGTCAAAGCGAAGCATAGAGATACCAGAAGTGATTAATAACAAAATAAAGTAAAAAAGGGAAAGCTCATGAAGGCACAAAGTCGTTCCGTAGCTTTATCAGTGTTGGATCTGTGTAGACGTACCGTTTGCTAGGTTAGAAGCACAAAGTCTTCTTAGACGCAACAATTCTTCGAACAGCATGAACGATTACAAGCACAAAGTCTTGTAGATCATCCAACAAAAGTATCCAATAGCACGAATGATTACAAGCACAAAGTCTTGTAGATCCTTCGACAAAAGTATCCAAGAGTATGAATAATTACAAGCACAAAGTCTTGTAGATCACTCAACCAGAACATGCAAGAGCATGAATGATTACAAGCACAAAGTATTGTAGATCATTCAACCAATGATAAACATAAATAACAATGCAATCTAAATAATAAATGTAACACAAAGTTTACATAAACTACTTAGAGTCCTTCAGATTCTTCAAACTAATCACCACCAAATAAGATCAACTCACAAAAGTATCGAATCCAACGCAAAGTTTGGCTTGCAATCCTTTTCTTTATTAATCGAATCTCATTCACAAAGCATGAACGCAAAGTTTCACAAATTTGTTTCAAAAAGGGCAGCACTTCGTTGCAAAACACTAAAGGATCCTTTTACAATGAAAATCCCTCACATTATATAGAAGGAGGGATGAGCAAAATTAGGAAAGAGATTGAGAAAATCAAGGAAAGTTAGGTGAAGGCGATTTTTAGGAGATCTCACCTAACTTTGACCAAAGTCAAAGTGTAATTTGTTTTGAAAATATTACATCTTTGGACTTGGTGAAATTACAATTACAAAATGACATTAGTCTTCGAGAAATATTTACAAGATGCATAATGGGATGCGGAAATGTCTAATAGCGCTGGAGAATAGGGGCTGCTGCGTTTCTTTGCATTGAAGTCTTCAAATTTCCTCCTAGTCTCACGCACGGGCTTCCTCATCACGGACCAGCGGTGTAATCCCACAATGGTGTGAATTCGTATTGATGCGATCATGGCGAGATGAGTGAACCTTTTGCACTGTCAAGATCGTCTTCGGGTTGTCAATGTGAGCCTTATCCTGCAGTTGATGTTAATTGAAGCAGTCTGAACTATCAATCAAATTCATGATGGCTTCCTTGAAGATCAGGGATATTTCTGTGGTCGTCAGGAAGATACGATTCTCCTCAAGAAGTTGACCAGGCAACTCTCTGATACTTTTGTCAAGAATGTTGCAATGCCCGTCGACATCTTCCTGTATTTGGTGAAGATCTTCTGTGAGAGATTGAACCACTTGAATTCTGTGTTTCAGTGATTCTCTTACCTCTACAAACTTTTCTTTGTCAGGAATTACCCCAACCTCCCCCAATTTGCTGAGCTTTACCTGTTTCATTTCCGACCATGACAGGGCATTTTCTATGTCTCTAGCTCACAGGGAAAATGCGGCTCTTTTCTTTATCAAGTTACAGGTGAGCTTGGCCAACATGGTAGTTTTCTCGTCCGTAGCCAAAATTATCTGAGATCCGTGCTTGATGATCTTTTCAACAAAATCATATAACACCCTGCCTTTGGAGGCGAATTTCTCAACTTTCTTGACAGTTGGGTCTTCAATATTACCCTTTGTCGGTAGTTTGTGCATTACTTGGAAACCCGGCAAGTCTCTTTTACAATAGTGGCATAATGCTCGCCTCTTTGTTTGTACATGTTGCGGGCTTGCTCAGCTTTATCAGCCTTCACCTTAGGATATCCAAAGTGACTTATCGGCTTTTGCACTTCGTTATTGGCTTGCTTGCCAATTTGGATCTTTGTTAATATTAGTCCTCCATGTTGGGCATCACCTTTCTTGATTGATTGGTATGCCCAATTTCAGCATACTTGTGAAGCTTATCAACGTTCGTGTGAGTATACCTTTGTCTTTTTCTTCCGCGACTTGGAAGAACTATCTCTTCAGTCGAAGGCTCCTCACGGAGAAATCATTTGTTTTAAACCCGACACTTGAGATATTAGCCAAGGAGGAAGAAAAGAAGTGTGAACTTCTGGATTTACTGTCAATTCAGTCGCCATTGCCACTTCTGAAGTTATTGTCACATCTGAACTTACCATTGGTATCGTGACAATTGGAGAAGTATTTGTCATCATTGCTCCTATAGTTGACACATTGAGCTGATCACGCATTGACTCATTCATGAAACGATTGAATTCGTTTTCAGAAGTGATATCATACGTTGGCGAAGACAAGCTAGGAATGGACGATGGTGGGCTTGACAGTATATCAACCGTATGGATGCTTGTCACTGAAGGAGTATCAAGTTGGGTTGATGCTGCAGGGATAGGGGATATCTCGGCTGCAGGAATGCATGTGGTAGGGATAGGTGACGAGGGAACAGGAGGTGGAGGAGTTCTTGAATCTGGAGGGGTATGAGGAATGTTTGAAGTCACTGGCGATGATGTTCTGTGAATTTCCTCAACTACATTCTCAGGAGGAGAAGTAGTTCTTTCTTGATCGTGCCCGGGTTCCTGTTGATCACCCTCTTGTCTCTCCGATTCTGGTTCGCCTTCAAAGTCACCTTTAGATCCTTCTTCAAAATCTTCATCAGACTCTTACCCGCTTTTAGAAACCTCTTCGGCATCGGAGTCTGCTTCTGCTGAATCTTCATCTTCAGCGGATTGGTCGCTTGAAGTTTCTTCTTCATCGGAATCTATCTCCTCCAGAATAGGCTTTTTACCCTTAGAGCGAGATGGATGAGATTATGTGATTTCTGTCTCTTGGACAGCCTGGGTATCTTTCTTACCAACAGTGAGCTTGATCCTAGGACCTCTTCGCGAAGAAGTGGGGAGCGGTATTGATTTGTTTTGCCGATGGAGTTCTTTGCTTGTTGGCGAGGCTTAAAGCCGGACTCCTCTCATACGGAATTACATTGCGAAACTTTTCATTGCATGACCATGTTTATGTAACCATTCTTCTGTGTTGGCTAGGATTGGTCTCAGCCTTTCTCTCATGCTGGTAACCTCTTTCCTAGACCATTGTATTGCAGGCAACGGCCTTTTAGCAATGCCTTGCTCATCATAGACAGCGTTCATGATATCACCTAGATCCTCAAAATCCTCTGGTAGGTCAACGATACCAAGATCTCTGATTTGTTGAACTGTCAATCTACAATAGTCCATTTTGAATGAAGCTTCTTCATCTACGCAATCGCCCGAGGATGTCTTTAAAGCGGTACATGTTGGTGACCTTTTGCAGCTTTCACGACATCTCGATGAAATTAGAATCAAACATATACGTAGGTTTGATGATCATGATCGCATTTCAAGCATAAGCGGACTTAGCTTTTTATGCGGTTTGGATAGTATATCTGCCGATGAGTGTTAGATTAGAGACTTGAATCCGCTTGTGGTTGCTTCTTAGTTCTTTTGCCGCTGACATCAAGTATGCATAAACGCGAAAGTCCACTTATCCGAAGGATAGCGTGGTAGCATGTAGGGACAACCGGTGTAACAACCTACTCTCAAGTAAGTAAACGTTGGGAATTGAAGAAAAATACATCCAACTTTACTTACCACCTTATAAGCCTCATCGGACACTCTTCTTCTTTCCAAGGATGGATCAAAGTTGAAGAGTAAAGGTAAAGCTATCGGTGGCAGATACGGAAATGATAGAAAGCTCTCCTTTGGCTCAATTGGTAGAAATGTATTACCGCGAGGGCACTACATCATGCGTTCCCTTTTGTAGATGGGCACAGGGTGTCACCATCTGTTCTTTGCATACCGGGGTAAGAAGTCATGTAGAACTTCAATGCTTTAGAAGGGGCGATGATCGAAATTTGCCGTGTATCTCATCACTGATTTGTTTGCCCCAGTCGATATGCACTTTCTACCTTCTTATGATCCTGATGTATTCATACATCCAATCGTGAAAAGTGGATGATTCCGGCAAGCCTTTCACTCTGCTTAGAAACGTGATCATATCCTTGACGTCATCTTTGAAGTCACTTCTCAGGAGTCCTTTCGGCCATCTAGAAACGGATGATCTAGGATTTTTGAGCCATTGAGTGTTTATCAACTATTTAGCTTTATTGGGATCAGCATCGAAGATCTCCTGTGCTTTTGCCATGGAGATGTCAATATATTTCTCCATATGAGGGACCTTGAAGACAATGTCAAAGAAATCAGGGTCGAGTCTCAGAATCTCGTGCCCGGAAGAGTCGATCACACTTCTGCTTTCTCTGATGTAATGAGACGCAACTTGAAGAACAAACTTCGGTATTGTCTTGGCATTTGTAGGGAACATCGCCGCAAATTAAAAGGTTGTTGTTAATACCGATGCGCTCTCGATGAATCGAGGAGGCCCGTCTATACATTAGCTTTCTTGAAGTCAACCAAGTCTTGATGACCAACTACGTATCTTTATCTCGCCGACTTTGGAAGCATAGTTTAGGCGGATAAGCGCCCGCGATATTTATTCATCTTTCTTTTGCTTTCGAAGAAGGAGGCTTAGTAGCAGTCATCCAAAAGAACTGGAACTCTGATCACTCTTGACTTGACGATCTTTGAAAGTAGACTGCAATCCGTTTAGCCAGAACAAACACCAATTGTTAGGAAACATGGGTAAGCGCGAAATGAGCACAAGGATGAGAGATCATGAAGCGGATGACGAGGCACGCAAAACGATGCACGAATGCAAAAAAATGAGGCTTAGGAGTGCACTGGTCAAAATTGAAGTTCATTTGGGAAGAATTGGAAGAAACTAGGAAAAAGTGTAAGGGCACTAAAATTCAGCGCCCTTACATCTTTGAAAAATTGCCTTTGATGCAAGGGCGCTAAATTTTAGCGCCCTTACATCTTACAGTGTTAGGAAAAATTTCATCTTCTCAAAATGTCCTAGCGCCAAAATTCAGCACTTCTGCTTTTTCTTGACAATTTTGAGATGCAGATGCAAGAGGGAATGGCGAAAGCGCTCGTGCTTGGCAAAGGCAATTTGTTTGAATCATGAAAGCTTTTGAACTTGTTTCCATCCTATTACATACGCATTCAAAGGTTAAAGGAATTCTCTTTCACAATGATAGATCTTTTCAATGTTCACCAAAACGCATAGAGAGGGAGACAAAGAGATTTCAACACAAGCACATTGGATAGATACAAGTTCTCAAAGAACATCGAGCATAGAGGAGAATGGGGAAAGAAACGCGAGGGAAGGGAAGGAAAGAAACGCATAGGGTTAGAAAACGAAAATGGAGGAGACAAAAACGCATTCAAAATAATGAGTGAGGGTTCCATTGCGTGAGGAGAAGAAAAACGCAAATGGAGAAGAGAGGACGCGAAGAGAAACAGAAGAAACAAAAACAAAAAACGCGAATGATGAGAAGAAAAGGAAACAAAAACGTGTGTGTTAATATTGAACACATACAAATGAAAGAAGAAAAATGGCAAAGCAAAACGACTTACCAGAACCAAAACGTGAAGCTTGCTGAAGAAAGAATGGCGAAAATCTTCAAAAACGCGATTTACAGTTTGAGAAGCAAACTCGCACAGCAAGAGGAAGAAGAGAACATGAAATGTAAACAATAAAATGGCGAATTCATTCACTTAAGTGAAAATGAAAATTAAAAACCTAACTCAAGTCGAGCAATAAATTTAGGCACGAAAAGTGGCACGATTGACGAAAAACGCGAAAACATGAAGAAACGTGCCAGAGTCATGAAAAAAGTTTAAGTGGTGAAGGAAAATGTAATGGCGCTAAAATTTAGCGCTATTACATTTTTTGGAATTTTCACTGCATGCAGGGGCGCTAAATTTTAGCGCCCTTTGTCATGTCCCCATTTTTGACGAGCATCAGAGTTCGTAAGTTTGGCCTATCAGGAGACCCTCGTAGAGGCGATAAGTGATGGTTAAATTCGTTTGGGAGCTTGGCAGGCTTAGAATGACCGATGTTAGTCAATTGGCTTCGTTTGGGCTCGTCCGGAGACTTCTTGCAAAGTTACTATTTTTAGCAGTTCTGGCGGCCGGCGTGGGACACACTTTATTTTAGCGATAAGAGATTAGCGACGACCGAGGATCACTTGAGTTAAATTCGGCTTGAGCCGGATCCAGTCCTTGACGAAGTATATCGAGAAGATATTAATATTTAATTGCATTAATTAAATATTAATTATTTAATGATTATAATATAAAGTTATAATATTAAATTATAACTTAAGTGATTTCTCATTGAGGGGTGCGCCATCATCAGAAGGGGCCTATTTGGCAATTAAAATTATTATAAAAATATTTCACTAAGAACTATGGAGAAAATTAAAAGATTTAAAAAGTGAATATTTTAATAAACCCTATCTTTAAGGAAATCGCACTTTTCAGCATATTAGAGGATTTGCCTTGGGTTTTGAGCATTATGACATTTTTATGAATTGAAAATTGACCAGTCTTGGCCAGAGAACGGAGACCTTAGGGTTTGTGTTCGAAATTCTTGGAGAACGAGCCATCTCCATTGAATCAGTTCAGAGGGTGTGAGATATCACCCAATTTACTACCAGTTGTGAGATTTCTTCATCCAGAAGAAATTATAGAGCTTCAGAGGTTATTAATCTTCAGGGTTTTCAGACATTCTGTCATCTGGAAAGCTATTGCAAACCAAGGCGCCTATTTTTATTGATATTCTGGAGAGTCTTGAGGAGGCCGTACCACTCACATTTATTGCTGCTGTCAGCCGTACCATTTGCAGCAGACTGTACCTTCACTACAGCCATACTTCCTCAGCAGAGAAAATCACTTGATTTTTATTCAGAAAAGCAATTTCCAGTTAAGGCGCATAACTCTTAAGATCTGGAGGCATAGGCGTTGGGCCGTACTTTTTATTCTTTGTTTGCTGCTGTGAAAGGCCGTACATTTCTGTACCTGGCCGTACCTTCCAAGGAGAGCTATACTTTGGTCTTCAGAGCAAAAACGGTATTCATCATTTGCAGTCGGGTTTCATTGTTAAGGGCGCATATTCTCCTAGCTGTGGTTTCTTCCTTCTGAGGCAAGGGAAATTGATTTATCATCACAGCCGTACCAGCATCAAGACTTCATTTATTGCTGTATCAAAAAACCAAGTTTCAATATTTTATTACCTTTTTGCTTTACATGTGTCTGGAACATCATTGTAATCATTGCAGAAGTGGAATATGTCGTCTGGCTTCAGTATTTGAGATAGTTATTATTATTTTCCAGAGATATATATTTTATTTGAATTTATTCTCAATTATTCGCAAAATTGCCATATTTCATTTATTGCATCAAAAATTCAAAATATACACAAAAAAACCAAAAACCTTCAGAAAAACTCAAAACTCAGTCAGAATCAGTATCAGGGGGGGAAACTAGGGTTTCTACACCCTTGCATTTTCCAGACTTAGCCAATTTTGGCTTCAAGGCAGGAGCGCACTTTTTCAGTGCCACTGCGTTTTTTGTAATTTGCTAAGTACGAACAGTGAAATTTCGCGAAAGATCTCGTTTCGAAGGTCTTCGCAAGGCGAACATGGGGGAACGCTCAAATTGACTATTTGAGGCTTGGGAACGCATTTCGAGGTGGCTTGAAAATCACTTCGTTATGCGTGCTTGAACTTCACGAATCCTAGGAAACGGACAAGTTTCGTAGGGGGGTTATCCGTGGAACGAGCGCTGCTAGATTCCTTGATAACACATTTACACCACTCAAGTCTAACTTCATGTTCTACATTATAGTTTGGAATTGGGAGAGAGGAGTTGGGCGTGATAACAACAAGGTGATTATTGTGGCCGAGCCTCAGGCTCTGACCACATTCACGGCAACATACCCCTACGCAAACGCAAGACCATCAACCATCATTCTAGGCGGAGGGACAAATCTCAGGGGGTGGCGTCACTAGAAGGGCGCCAAACTCGATTACTCGCCAACAGGAGAATATCTATTTGCAGCTACATTCCTACTTGCGCTACCACATGAATCAAACACCCGACTCTTGCAACACCGTCACCCACCCCCTAGATTGTGAGCTGGGTTGTGCGACCTCTTGAACCTCATAATTGATGTGAATCGGAGAAGAACCTCCAGTGTGCCAATGAGTGTTGTTGTCATTTGTAACTATAGAACGTTTGGTCGTATCAGCTGTAGCGATACTTGATGTGTAAAGATAGCGAGTGCACACGTATATATATACATTCTTATTTGCAACTGTTGTCTTCAATTATTGTTGAATCAAATTATCATAATCGAATGCACTAGATCTTTGAATTCTCGTACTCTTCAGCTTTCAATTCTGCTGGCATTCTATCATTTTAGTTATAGACGTGTAGATGTTGTGCTTCAGCAATACAAAACTTTATGTTGATATTCTATGCTATGTATATATATATATATATATATATAGAACAATGTGGGCATTTGCTTCCGATCTGAATTTGTATGTCATCTTATCTACTCTGTTATTGTTGTGAACTATCACTTTCAATTATCAATTGGTATTGCAGTAATCCACATATCACTGCTATTGTGAAGCGATTTTGGGGCAGTATCTTACACTATGAAAATTAAAGAGACATGATTATGACCTAAAAAAAGTTAATGGTGAAGAAAATTAAACACAAGAATCAGGAGAAGAGAACATATGAAACAAAATCCACTAGAATTAACTAGAATTTTCTCAGTTGACAATCTGGGGCAAAATATATTGAGAGGGAGAGAATGACTTCTAATATGACAAATTTTACTTTCACCCCATATTTATTCAGTACGATTTATATGACTACTAATTTGTCACTATCTTAATTTTGATCCAATGCATGGCCTTTTGATCCTGGGGCAAGATAATAATTTAAAACTTTAAACTATAAATGATCTGAATGCTATGCTACCCACATTCTCTTAAAATATTTCTAAGGTCATATGCACCCTCATTGGAATTAAAGTTAATTCTATTCTTTGAACTACAGCTTTAAAAGTAGTACTCGGAATAACTTTTCAATTGATTCCAAGGTTGGAGCTTAAAGTTATTCTCAAATAATGTTCAACCAATGACTATTTATATGGTAAGCCCAAGACAATGTGAACCTAATGATGAATA
Source organism: Sequoia sempervirens (assembly GCA_007258455.2). Classification (NCBI taxonomy): domain Eukaryota; kingdom Viridiplantae; phylum Streptophyta; class Pinopsida; order Cupressales; family Cupressaceae; genus Sequoia; species Sequoia sempervirens. The sequence continues at coordinate 1,754 of VDFB02131647.1, read as the reverse complement.
TGTGGCAATGGAAAGTGCATCTTCTCAATGAAATGAATTCTATCTACTTGGAATTCAATAAAATTCATTTATTTACAAATGACAACTAACACTTATCTAGTATGTCCCTTAGGATTTAATAGGTAAGCTCATTCAACCCCTCTATGATTAGGTTGATCATTTTTAAGGATATTCAAGTTTAGAGGAAATGATAAAATTTTGGTTTATGGTCATTTATGCCTTACAAATCAGTAGTTGCTTCTAAAATCAAGATGATTGATCTTTTAGTTGTTCCTAAAATCAAGATGTAGCTCAATCAGGGTTCATTATGCAGTTCATTGAACTTACAACTAACAGTAATCATCTTAACTAAAATCCCTTTAGGCTGTGTTACCAGCCTAGGAATTCTAAACCAATTGGAAAACTAAAATGATTTAGAAAACTGTCATAAGTAAATTAACATTGCAAATGCAAATTAAATACAAGAATGCAAGGGAGAGACAATATATGAAACACAAAACTTGCATTAAGAACTCTCTCTTAGTCTATAACGTACAAAAATACAGAGAGTCCATGTACCTTGCACTTATTCTTGATTCTTAATTTCTTAATAATTTAACTTTGTCCATACCTAAACATTTTACTTGATCAAATAGTTAAAGCATCTCCAAACCTCCACTCTATGTGCTTAAATGTTTATTTTAATGTTAGCAAGAAGGTCTGGTAAAATCCTCAAGGAGATTAATAACACATTTATAGCATTAGTTCCAAAGAAGGAAAAATGTAGAGACCCCTGTTCTCCCTGATTCCGAAAACTGACTGTTTTGATTGTTTTTCTCTCGTTTTGATTTTTTTGTGGATTTTTGCATATACATCTAAATGCGATTTTGGGAAGAAATTGCTAATAAATTGAAATAAAATATTGCAATACTGGAAATGATAAAATCTACGGGTAATAACGTTGCCAAAGTGTTTATTGATTTTCTATGATGAATACAAATCAGATATGATAACATGCAACTGAAAAAGCAACATTATTTTTGATTAAAAACCTGATTATTTGCAGCAGATTGTAAAACCCTTGAAAGATGTATCCAGATCTCAGGAAATAGGCGCATTAACTGAAGAATCTCTGCTGGATGAATCCCACACTGAAAACCCTGAATATATTTTTAACTGTGAAGCTCTGTGATAACTTCTGGATGAAGATATCTCTCTGAAGCAATAGATCAGCTGGTATTTCACAGCCTCTGAACTGCAACACTGAAGATGGCTCGTTCTCCAATGCCTGTAGACAACTGAAACCCTTGGCTTCGTTCTCCGGAAGAAGACTTGATCAAAAAATTGATTTCATAACATAATCAGCTCAAATCCCAATGAAACCCTTATATCTCCTCAAGAGTTCGAATTTTCTCAATTAGGTTTTATTTAAATAAATTCGAACTTTTCTTTTTAATTTTTCAATAGTTTCCGAAAGCACTTTTAATTATAAAATATAATTAAAAGTGGCCCCTTCAATGATGGCCGACCCCTTTAGCAAAAATCACTTAAGTTATAATGAAATATTATAACTTTATATTATAATGCTCCAGTAATTAATATTTAATTAATTTAATTAAATATTAATATCTCTCATTATTTATCCGATGCCCAATCCGTTCGAAGCTGTCGACTGAGGAAGTGATTCTGAACATAATCCATCCATACTGCTAAAAATAGCAGGGGTCCCACGCTGACTGCCAATAACTACTAAAAATAGCAATCCGAGCAAATAG
>VDFB02131646.1:0-19708 GCA_007258455.2 Sequoia sempervirens | reverse complement strand
TATTTTTTCCTATTTAACTTGTTAACTCATACAAAATATCAAACGTCAAGATTCGTCTACAAGCTTTGGAGCACCTATACACACAAAATTTAGACCTAGTAGCCTAACAAATATAATAGTTACATCATATTTATTAGAGTTGCTAAATATCTTTTGAATAGTCATATTCAAATAGTTTGTTTTTAAATAGCATATGTAAATTGTGTTTTCTTAAAGCATGAATTATCTTTGTTGTTTTAATTGTTTCTAAACTAGTTTCTCTACACAAGTAGAGAGAAGTGACTTAGTTGCTTATGGCTTGCTACCGAAGTTTGCAAATTGATTTTATCTACTCACCAATCTCTTAGCTTTAAATGAGGACCAACTTGTTAAGGTGACTCTTATAATCTTTTTCATTACCTTTAATATTTATAAATAAAATTCGTTAGCTCTATAGATGAGAGTGACATGAAAGGCCCCAGTGAGAATGGAACATGTGACCCTACCAACAAATGAGAATGTTAAAATTACAAGTCAAGCAAGGCAATGGTAGAACACACAAGAATTGTTGCTAACCATACTCTATATAAATCATAATAATCTTAAAGTAGCTATAATCAACATAGGAGGGCTTATTACAGCAATAAGGGAATGTTCTATCTTAGAAAATTGACACATAGATATCCATAGAACATTTACATATTTAAGAATTTGAGGTTGAAAAATATTTATAATAGAGCTTGGATGCCTTTGAAAAATCAAACAATTGATATCAAGCACGGTGGAATTGAATTGACAATTGTCATCTCTACTAGAAAGGTTAAGTGGCAAGATCAAAATGTGCAAAGAAAGTAAAATAATTTTTGGCTTCATCAATAACAAAATAAATGTAGCTTATTTAGTTGTTAGCAAATGAAAAAAAAATCTAATAACGTTATTACATTAAATTTTACTTTTCTAGGTCCCTGCGGCTACTAGGAGGGTGGTCTTTGACTTGGTGTTGTCTAGGTGACAGGGGTTGGACAACATATCACCTAGTTAGCATGGTATGGGAGTTTGGTGATGGGGTGTGGTTTTAATGAGTTGTTGTCTAAGGCATTGGTTGTGCGGTGTGGGCATCATCTGAGAACATTGGGTAGGACATTTTGTGTGGCTCAAAGTGGCATTGCCATTAATGCCACTCACTTTATGGGTTCTATAAGGTGGATGGGGGTGGTGGATGTCTCAATCTGGCAATTTCAGTGTGTGAAAACTATGGTGGCAGAGATGGAGATGCCCATCTGATTGACAACAACTTAGAAGTTGTGGGTGTTTCTCAACAAGATTACAAAGAATAAACTTCACTCAGTCTTTAAAGAATGGGATCCTCTTTTGTTAGGTGCGGCGAAGCTAGTGCTTAGTAAGGAGTTCATGGTATCAACCAAACGATACCGCATCAATGCAGATATTGCATCAAGGTTCGTGGTTGCACTATTAGATTTGGAATTATTGAAGGCTTTGGTGTTGTTGATGGCCTGGAAATTGATCTTGGCAGACCTCCTTGGCGGGGTCAAAGAGGTCATTATTATTGTTGAATTGGGTGTTGGGATTCCTCGCCCGCACGACTTGGCCAAGGTGTTTCTACCCCATATCACTGTTAAATGTTATCGCTTCCTCTTGGATGTCAAGGTTTGGGAGCTCGAATTGCACAAAGAATGAATTGTAGGTGGGGTGGAGTTACTAAAGGTGTTCCTGTATCTGGAGGCAGCGTTGAGCATAGATTGGAAAGAGCACCTTCGAGAGGTGTTGGTGGACGAAGGGGTGCTGGTGGAATGAGGAGGTTGGCTGCTCTCATGGTGATGATGTGGATAGTTTAGTTGGTGTTCAAGTATGTGGTTTTTTGCTATATCTTATCTGGGGTTATTTTGCGTCGGGCTCAGGCCCTAGTCAGTGTTTTTGGTGGTTGGTGGTAGGGCTATAGTTTAGGGGGTGGTAGTAACAACCAGGTTGATTAGTCCCGTGTAATGTATGGGAGGTATGGGTGGGTGGTGGATTTGGGTGGTGCTCTTGTAAATTACTGCTTCGACAGAGAAATGTAATCATTTTTGTTGATCAATGAAAGGACAATATTTACGTACCAAAAAAAAATTACTTTTCTAACACCATTCAAATCCATTGCTTCATAAACATCCTCATTGTGTTTTAGGCATTTAAATGGATTAATTTAAACCTTTCATTCCATGAATTTTAGTTCATTTAATAAACACACAAAAGTAACTAACAAGTTTAGGAAAATTTATGGGGTGAGAAAAAATTTTATAGTGTGAGACAAATTTATGGGCTCAAAATCCCACATAAGAATCTTTTTTTTAGTAAAAAGCAAGTGATGCTTATATGTATTTATATTATAAATAAAGCTTTACAAAGAAACTTGCTTCAAGTTGTCAGCTGAAAATGGCAATATCATATTAGATCTATAAGTACTATATCCCATCAAATTGATTACATATATCGATATCACCTTCCCTTGAAATAAGTCTTATAGAAGAAAAAAACTTATAGGCTACAGATTATCAACATTTTCATATAATCCTATTAACATTTTCATATAAGCCTATTAGAAACTAATTGTAACCAATTTGAAAATTGCAAAAACTTAACTATGGCTTGTATGGTATGATATCATAACATTTAATACATTAATATTAACCCAAAAAGCCTTTCCACAATACCCAAAATGAAACTACATTCATTCTTCCATACGCGCCACTGAATTCTCATCTTGACCTTCTTCATTATCTACTTCAAACTGTACACCCTAGACATTACGCACAGGAGCCCTCTCCTCTTGGTCATCAACATTATCTGCAAGAAAATGTACACCCGGAGCATTGCGTACAGGAGCAACCACTTGGAACTGTTCCATTTGAGGACCATTGGAAAGAAACTAGAGCAACAATACTTTCCCTTTCCCTAAAAATGATAGAATGCCACGGCTTTCCAAACACACTAATGTGAAAAATATGTCTCCCTTATTGGCGTTGTGAAACCCAACAATAAATTCACTATTGTTTCTTCTCATAAATTTGAATAACAGAAATCAAATGACTGAAACAATGAACTAAAGCATGCACAACACCATTCACTAAAATACTGAATGCAGAGAAAACCAATCACACTTTGACACAATGATTTACCCTGGAAAACCCCTAACTCTGGGGAAAAACCAACATTCAAAGAGAGATTTTATTAAAGCAGAAAAGAAGAAATTTACAATAACTGCCAGAACTTGGCATCCACAACGAAACTGCAAACTTGGATAATATTCAACTCCTTTTGTTCACTGCAACCTCTCTTTGATCCTGTGTCCTTTCCTGCAAATAACCTTCAATCTATATATTTACAATGCACACATCTATCCTTTTTTATAATCTCTTATTCACAAAGCAGAGATTAATCTTAGAACAAAGACAAAGTTGTTTCTAAAAAAGAATTCCCAAACTGGCAAGTGCGTAAAAGATAAGGCAGATAAAAATTAGGAAAGTTTATCTAATCTATCCAACCTGGGTGACACGGTTCTAGGCTGGAAGATTTATCTTCCGAGCTACACTTTCAACACTCCCTCTTAGCGAGGAAGGTGTTCTCTACTACACCTAACTTGTCCTCCCAGCAAACCTCTGCCCTCTCAGCCCAACCCGCCCTGCCATGTCCTGCCCACTGTCTCATATCCAACCCTGCCCTGTCACCCCAAGTATATCTCAACCCATACTCAATTGTACCACGTAGATACCTCAGCACATGCTTTGTTGTTGTCCAATGTATTCTCTTTGGTTCTACCATGAACTAACTAAGAGAGTTGACTGCAAAACAAATGTTTGGTCTTGTATTGACCAGATACATCAATGAACCAATAAGTTGTCTATACAAGGTGGGCTCTACTGCCTCCTACTTTGATGCATTAATTTTCTACCAGTTTGCAACCATCGGTGTAGACATGGGTCTACAAATTCATCATTTGAATCGCCTAAGATTTCCATAAAGCATGAGGCCTCCCTTGACCTGCCTCCTCTCATCTCACACTCTAGTCCCAAAACAGTGTGCATCAACCCTAAATACTCTATCTCAAACTCTGTATCCCTTTCTTGCAATCCTCTATGAGCCTTGGTGAACCAGTCATAAATAAATCATCCACATACAAAACTAGGATGAGTGGTTCACCCCCCATCATGAGATAGTAAAGGTTGGAGTCCACCTCACTCTTCACGAATCCCATGCTCTACAAGTAGCTATCTATGTGCTCATACCACGCTTTGGGTGCCTGCTTAAGTCTGTAGAGTGCTTTCTTTAACCTACAAACATAAGAGTCACTCCCATGTGCCACAAAACCTTCTGGTTGTTCAATGTACACCTCTTCCTCTATGATTATGTTTAGGAAAGTCATCTTGACATCCATCTGATGGATCTGCCATCCCAGGATGGTGGGGAGCTGCCACCAGGATCTGGCCGAGGAGGTGAGACATTCGGGTTACCGAGTAGTCACGCTGCTCCGGTTGCAGTCTATTCCTCTTTCCCCGGAGAGATCCCCTTGGCCACAACTCGCTTTTGGCTTCTGCGCGCCTGACCGCAAAGATGCTTGATCTTTATAGATCTAAATGAGAACCAACGCTAATCGCTTCTTGCTTCCAGAAGCTCAAAATTGTTCTCCTACATCGCTCTTCGCGATGGTGAGTTATAGTATTTTCCACTCATAGCATCCCGCCAAACTTGTTGTTAAAAAAGATCCCGAGGACCGGCAGTCGGCTGTCAATGAGTCGCCATAATGCTATAATCAATGAAAGCTGGTCTCTCCCGCCATCACTCAGCTCCGCCGAGAAGCTCCCATAAACTCCTAAGCATCTTGCGCAATCTGAGTTTCCACTCGACCAATCCTTCTCCCGCCAGTAGGAGATACACCAATAGATGGAGCTTGTTCCTTATTCTGCTGCTCCTGATCCTGTGGATTCAACTCACCCAAGGTACCTGTATTTGTATTTGTTCATGTCACAGTGCCCTGTACCTGAGACTCTTGATCCACTTTTGGAGCTTCAATCTACTGACTTTGTTCAACTGCTGGCAAATCCTGAGATTTTTTGAAGGCTTTCTCCTCTAGAAACTTCACATCACGTCTCACTATGATCCTCCTCGTCCCTGGAATAAAGATCTTGTATGCCTTGGAGGTTTCATTGTATCCAACAAAGAAACCTTTCTTTGCAGTCGAATCTAACTTGGTTCTTTTTTTCTGATGGTACGTGACAATATGCTATACTGCCAAGGATCCTAAAATGCCTGACCTCAGGCTTCTTCCCTATAAAGCCTTCTTCTGGTGTCATTTTTCCCAAAATATTATGAGGTACTCTATTGTGAATATAGATTGTTGTGCTACAAGCCTCTGCCCAAAGATACTTAGGCAGATCCTGATCAAACAGCATGGCCCTAGCTGTTTCTACAATTGCCCTGTTCTTACGCTCAGCAACCCCGTTTTGTTGTGGGTTGTAGGGAACAGTCCACTCTCTCTTGATTCCTTCTTTGGTACAAAACTCCTGGAAGAATTTGCTTTTATACTCACCCCCGTTGTCTGTCCGAAGAACCTTGATCTTCCTTCCTGTCATATTCTCCACAAGAGCTTTGAATTATTGGAAGCGACTGAAGACCTCATCTTTGGCCTTCAAGAAATATATCCAAGTCTTCCTAGAGAAATCATCAATGAAGGTTACGTAATACTCATAACCTCTCAAAGAATGAGTAGACATGGGACCACAAATATCAAAATGTATCAAGTCAAGAACACCTGTACTTCTACTGTCACTTCTAGGGAAGGCTGCCTTTGAAAATTTCTTGAGTGCACACCCTTTACATGCGTCACCTCTGCACTCAACTCTGGAATTCCTATCACGGTTTCCCTGAGCAATTTCAATGCCCCATGGTGTATATGTCCCATCCGTCTATGCCATAGCTCTCCTATTTCCCTACTACTATTATTGCTTACTAGTGCCTTTGGAGTTTCAAACTACAATATGTATAAATTGTCACTTCTAACTCTAATATGCTTTACCTTCTTCCATTCCTTGTGTTTTAAATACACCTTCTATCCTTGAAAGAGTACGTTGTACCCTTTGTCTTCAAGGGCAGATACTGAAATCAGATTCATGTACATCCCCGGCACATGCAATACATATGTGATCTTAATATCATTGCTTGACTCCCTCTGAAATGAAACAGTCCCTCTCCCAACTGGAGTGCATGTGGACTTGTTTCCCATTTTTATCTGGAAGCCTATTTCTTCTGCTTGAGAAGTTTTCTCTAACTCTCGTCATATGGCATGACGCACCACTGTCAATATACCATACCCCTGTAGTGCTCGAGCTAGATAAGCAATTTAGAAGAGCAAACTCATATTCTACTCTAGAGGATAGCTCATCAACATCCACTTAAGTTGTTGTCTGCTTCTTCTTATTGTCTCCTTTCTTCCAATTCAGACATTGACTGGCATAATGTCCTAGCTGATCACAACCATAACATTTAATTTTACTCAGGTCTTTCTTTTTCTTCTTGTCTCCTTTTGAGGTAGACTCACTGCTTGAGCCTTTCTTAGCTTTGCCTTTGCTGGCAAGAGCAACATTCTCTTCCACCTCACCCTTACGACCACTGCTGCTGCCTCCATTAACATAACTCATTCAAAATTCTTCCTGAGTGAAATCAATCCACAAACGATCCCAATCAGGAATATCTTGCCGTCCGGATACAACTTTGACAAAGATATCCCAATCTTTTGTGAATCCTGCCAATGCAATCCTGACAACCTCATCATCTAATATTGCTACCCCGACAGTTACTAGCTCATCTTTTATTGTTCTAATCCTGGTAAGGTAGTCCACAACGCTCTCCCCTTTCTTCATTCTGGTGTTTCTCAACTTATCCCTGAGAATCAGCTGCCTGTTCAAATTTGAACTCTGGTATAGGTCGAGTATGGCATCATACATCTTTTTGCAGGTGTCTAAATATGCAATATGAGGAACAAGGTGATCCTTGACCCCATCCATAACGATGCATCTAGCTTTGGAATCTTCTTTCTGGTAGGTTGCTAGTAGCGTAGCATCTGTAAAAAAAAAATGGTAGTGGTTGTGTATTCCTTCAGACCATTCTCCTCCAGTAACAGAAGAATTCTTGCTTTCCACACACCAAAGTTTGAAGCCCCCTCAAGTCTGTCTGAATCTCTTAATCCGGCTGCTACCATTGCTGAAACCCCTGAACTTAAACCTCCCTGAACACAAAAATAAAATTGAAACCTGCACTTGTGTGATTAAACCCTAGTTTTCTCTTTCAAAGTATTTGCTCTGATACCATGTGAAAAATATGTCTCCCTTATTGGCGTTGTGAAACCCAACAATAAATTCACTATTGTTTATTCTCAGAAATTTGAATAACAGAAATCAAAATGACTGAAACAATGAACTAAAGCATGCACAACACCATTCACTAAAATAATGAATGCAGAGAAAACCAATCACACTTTGACACAATGATTTACCCTGGAAAACCCCTAACTCTGGGGAAAAACCAGCATTCAAAGAGAGATTTTATTAAAGCAGAAAAGAAGAAATTTACAATAACTGCCAGAACTTGGCATCCACAACGAAACTGCAAACTTGGATAATATTCAACTCCTTCTATTCACTGCAACCTCTCTTTGATCCTGTGTCCTTTCCTATAAATAACCTTCAATTTGTATATCTACAATGCACACATCTATCCTTTTTTATAATCTCTTATTCACAAAGCAGAGATTAATCTTAGAACGAAGACAAAGTTGTTTCTAAAAAAGAATTCCCAAACTGGCAAGTGCGTAAAAGATAAGGTAGACAAAAATCAGGAAAGTTTATCTAATCTATCCAGCCTGGGTGACACGGTTCCAGGCTAGAAGATTTATCTTCCGAGCTACACTTTCAACAACTAAAGCAGAATAATCCAAAATTGTGTCTAGATTTTGGTAAGAAGATAATTAATTGTAAGGGATGTCAAAGAAATTATTTGAATGTCATCTCAACACTTGATTGGCACACATCTCAAACAAATAAACCCATGCGAGGCAGCAGCTCCTAGATTTTTGAATTGATTTAATCTAGGCGCATTTTGAATAATGGTGAGAAAATGTACCTATAAAATAAAACACATTAGGAATTAAATATGATGGCAGAGGTATGGCAACATCTTACATGGAGGCTTGTGTTGATATGTCTCAACCATATATTTTGTCACATGTAAGGATCTCCAAACCAAAATAATCACCTAGTTGTAGCCCATGTGTTTTCCAAGTCATTAGTGCATTCAAAATCCATATACTTTAGGTGCCACACATATTAGGGACTTGCTCTACCTCGACTAAAGCTTGCAATTGAGGATAGTCTTTGGTAATGCAATAGTGCCCAAAAATTCAAATTCATGACAATCACACCCCATATTTGCAAGTTTATCTGCTAGTTTATTGCCTTCCTGATATACATGTGATATTTGAACTTCATGAAACGAATGCATTAACAACTAGAATTTCTTAAGTATGAATCCTTTTTTCTTTGCAAGCATTAATGATTAAAAGAGAATCACTTTCAATATGCAAATTTTTAAATCAATTTTTTTTCTAATTTCAACCCCGGAAGAAGTGCCTCCCACATAAGAATCTTATCAGTTGATAATAAATTCAATTTTCAAATCATTAACCTTGATGTTTTAAAAAACAAGTCAGGAAGAATGTATAATATCTGTTGAAGGTTTTGAAAATAAGATAGAAAATTAAATGGGTATGAGTATGGAAAAATTCTATAGTTGAGTGTATTTGAACTCGCATAATATTAGGATTGGTGGTTTGGAGAAGTTTTAGTATTTCACATCATCACCTAGATGCAATAAGTGTTAGGATAATGAAATATTTTGTTCTTATAAACAACTACTCGTAAAATATGATCCAACTAAACTTAACTTGAAATTTGACATTTAAATCCTAATAAATCACCACATTTAATCTATACACCATGGAAAACACCACATATATTAAAAACAAAGATATTTTATACATTTTTCTTTAACTACTAATTATCAAGGAACTTTTCCCATTAAATAGTTAAGAGGTTATAACCTTAAAAAGAATAAGGATTCAACATGCCTTTTAAAGGGAAAAAAAGATTAATCTACTTGGAAAAAATGGAGTGGAGATCCCATCCTTCAAGTTTCATTACTTTTTTGGGAAATCCATAAGTGTTGGAGCAAGGATTGTCCTTTGTAAGGAAGATGGAAATTTTGTTCAAGGTGGAATTTTTATTTCTAGGTCACAAAATAAATAATAAGGTAAAGCAAATATATGTTGTAGCTAGGATGGCCTTAGCCTCATTAATTGGTATGCAACAACATGTCGTTGAAAAGGCTCTCTTATTGTGATCAATGCATTGAAAAAGTGATAGTCTTAAAAATATCTCAAAAAAATTTAGAAGAAGCCTTTTATGATTCATAATGTGTTCAAGGAATTAATATTCTCTAATTGTTGTAAATATTCCAAATTAATAAAAAAAAATAGGATAAACCAAGATCATATCACTACTTTGTATAGTGGTCTCTCATCTTGTTGGAGAGACCTTGATAAGCATTAAAATTTTAAACCTTCATAAAAAAATCATTTCCCTTGTTGGGTTTGTCCCTCAATATGTCAATGGGGTTTATTTTGGTATCAATTATTAATGAAGGTGTGCATGTCATACTAATATCATTCCCATACAATTTGAGGCATAATCTCTTTCCTCTAAATTATATGCATGAGAGAATTATCTTATTATAAGGACATGATGGCTTCTATTATTTATTTCTTTAGTGAATTGTATGGTAGTTGTTTGACATATATTAGTTGTATAGATGTTTTGATTGTGGGTGATTCATCAATTAAATGGTGTCACGAATCCTCACAATAAAGACCTCAAAGTTTGTGATCCTCTTTAGAAAGGTCATGTTTTGGATAGAAGGTTGCATTCTATTTTCACTTGTTCCAATTTAGCAACATTAGGATTTGTCGAGGTGGTACTCAATGAGCAAGGCATGGAAGTTGTGAAACCACCATACTTTGAATCATCTATTCATGTGAAGATCTTATCTCAAAACTAATATTGGTAGTTCTTAATGTGGAGAAATAGATATAGCTCATTTGTCTTCTTTTTTCGACCCATTTCAACAATATAAAAGTCTTGTATGTTGAGGTGAAGAATATAGGGCCCTCTCTTAAAGAATTATTTTTTGTGAGGAAAAAGATTACTTCAACGAAGGGGTGGTTGAGAATAATTAAATAAAGTTGATTTGGTTTTTGAACTACTAATTATGACTTTTTGTGTAGATGTATCCAAAGTCTTGGGGGGCCTTGTGGTGACCCACAAAAAGGGTCACCTAGAGATATCTAGTGAATACATAGTTCTAGTCTTTTCTATAAATAAAATTCATAGAGAATAGAGGAGGGAGCGCTTTCATGGCATTCAATTTCCTTGGTTTGATATTACAACATGAGATCCTTAATTGAGTGTTGGTGAACAAATAAGTTGTGTAGGAGAAATGGCGGACTTAGGGTGTTTAATAATTTAAGTATGAATAAATGGGATGTATGTTGACCCACACTTATTCCTTTTATTTTTTGGTATCTATGGTTGTGATGATATTTCTTCAAGGAGCTTAGTTCTCTTTTTGAGCTCCTTAAATGTTAGAATTTTGTGCATTGGTATTTTTATACTATAGCCTTGCATAGGGCTAATCCGTGTTATCAATAGATACTATAAGGGGATAGTTATCATTATATTTTCTATATTTAATGATTATGTTATTATATATTTCTAGGCGGGGGTCAGGCAATAGAATACCCTCTATTAAATCAAAAAAATTATGAAGGAACTTGAATAGCAAAAAAAAAGTTTACAGGTTCTAAGGTTTAAAGTACATTAATTTATTTTCTTTTCTAATTTAAAAGTTATTAAAAATAAATTTAAGGTAAAATTTCATGTTATGATCAATTATAATATATTTGTAAGTTGAAAAATGTAAGCCTTGCACCTTTCTCCTTTATTTTACACTGTTTTATGTGGACATCCTAAGTACAGTATTTTGTCATATGATTTTGATTGATTATGGTGCTCCCTCTAACCCTAAATTTAAATTTACACTCAAAAAAATATTGTTTCTACTCAAAATATTATTTGCCAATTCCAAAGCCACACATGTGGTCTTGGCCTAATTTAGGACCACAAGTGTGTTCTTGATCCACTTTGTTTGGTTTTAATTTAATAATAAACCTAAGCCAACTCATATCCAATGAGTCATTATCCGTTGAATCCCACACCAAAAAAAAAAATTGGGTACCAAGGTATTGTACAAGAAGATATTAAATTCAGGTCATTTTCATCATCTATCATTAGGATAACTACTTTGTGCCTTTTCATCAAAAGGATAAATCAATTTTCATCACTCAATGTTTTCCATCAACCATACATGTCACATCACATGTAAAAATCATGATTCTTGCACTAGGTCACTCCAACACTTCGTTCATTGCATTGTCTCAATTAACATCACCATAACCACATCATTGCAACCATGTATGCATACATTACATATGTTACTTGGTGTGTCTTCTATTTTTCAAATCGAAGTGATCAATAAGGTTTGACTAAGGCACAAGGCAAAAGTTAGTACACTTCCATTCCCTAGCTTAGCAAGTTCTAAAAACATTATTTCTCATTACCAAGTCTTATCTTTGTAGGTGTAGGTACATTATGTTAGAATCCATGATACCATGTTAGAATCCAAGATCACCTGCATGCAAGATGGATACCTATCACATGCAAAAGATATGAAGAACCAAAACAATGTTCTGTAAACCTCTCAGTAAAAATGCATTAAAAGAATCAATTATTACAATGTGATCAATCCTTATGAAGGAGATCAAGAAACCCTAAAAGGGAAACCCTAAATGAAACCCTAGTGTGCACACTTAATAATTAATAATTAATTAATTATTAATGTGCCTAAGCTAGCTTAAGAATAAAGAGGAATAAGTGACTTAATTAATTAATCAATGTGATGTAATTAATTACATAACAACTTATTACTCTAACACCCCCTAAGATGAACTTAGGGAAGAAGCTAAAATACTCAGGAATAAGATGATGAAAGCAAAGATGGGTCCCTAACCAAGCCTCCTGATCAGGTACCCATTTACAAATGCAATGAGAATAAGAGAAGGAAAAACCCAGTGGGACAAAACCCCCCTTACAATGAGATAACATGCTGCAAAGAAGCACTGGAAGAACTCTGTAGAGTAACACTGGAACTTGATATAGGAAAGCAAGGAAATATTCTTCTGTATACTACTGAAACTGGATGAGAGTCACTGATTGACTCAAGGAATCATGATTAAAGCAACAGAAAACCCGATGCCACGGAACACTCGAAAACTCCAAACTGGAACAACTCTGGAATCTATGAAGCAGCAAGCAATTATTGAATGATGTATTGAAAACTGGCGCAGATGCAAGATGCACTCTCCCAACTTAAAATATCCAAGAATCGGCCAAACAACCCATCGGGCCAAATCTGGACTAAAGTTCATAAACTTGGGACAGATACAGAAAAGTGCATGGATTACAACCTAGAGCTCCTGTCTTTCGAGCTCAAACAAGGCTTAAAAAATGGAGATCGTGGCGAAAGTTAAGAGCTCTGGCATAAAACGACATTTGACTTCAAACAGAAATAAAATGCAGAAAACAGTAAATACTGAAAATAAAGAGATCATTTAGAAAGTGCCCGAACCAGCTTTCCGGCCATATCTCGCTGTTCCGATTGGTCGGCGCCTGCTAAGGCCAAAAGAAAAACCGCTTCTTTTAGGAAAACTAGGTTGGGGAGGAGCAAAGAGGGTCAGCATGATGACGTCAGCGCGACGTCAGCAAAACCCGAAGTAAATTTGATCGCCATCCGGCCGCCGGGCGCAAAAATCACCCCCGCAGAAATGGGCCCTGGCCCCGGTCCCTGTACACCAGGCCGGGCACGGCCTGGGGTCATCTCCTGGGTCCCATAGGATCACGGCTAGAGCCAGGGCCGCCGGGGTGCGCTGGGGGCTCGGCCACCCAAGACCTGAGGGTCATGGCTTAAGATTCGCTGGGCCGGGAGATCGGGCCAAGGGTATACTGGGGCTACCGGTAATACTGCCCCGGTGGGTTACTGGTGGAGCGGTACGGCGGTCAGTCATTTCAGGCGGCTGGCTACCAAATTTTTTTGTGAAATTTCAATTTTTCTTAAATTTTTTTGAAATTTTCAAAAAATGCTCGATTCGCGACAGAGTCGACGCCTCGCATAGCCCTTTGCCTCCCTGATCGGCATCGTACTAAATTGATCACCTGACAGGCGCTTCTAGGGTTTTGATCGCCAACGCTGGACATGGCGACGTCCGTTTGAGCCCATTGTGTCCCAAAAAATAGCTACCCCCAGATCTTGCAGAAAAGATGCCTATGGAAACCCTTGCACTTGAAACTCACAAAGAGGCCATATCTTCAGATCACGAACAAGCAACTGCAGGTCTAGAGCTCTGATACCATGTTAGAATCCAAGATCACCTGCATGCAAGATGGATACCTGTCACATGCAAAAGATATGAAGAAGCAAAAAGATGTTCTCTGAACCTCAAAGTGTAAAATGCATTAAGAGAATAAATTTATTAAGCAATGTGATCAACTCTTATGAAGGAGATCAAGAACCCTAAAAGGGAAACTCCTAAATGAAATTCTAGTGTGCACACTTTAATAATTAATTAATTATTAATGTGCCTAAGTTTAGCTTAAGTAATAAAGAGGAATAAGTGACTTAATTAATTAATCAATGTGATGTAATTAATTAAGCATAATAACTTATTACTCTAACACATTATAAACTTTATTACAAATGTTAAATATTTGAAGACCCTATGTTCAAGTTTGCATAAGAAGGTTAGAACTGTAAGTGTGGATTTTATCCAATTTTGTGCATAGTTTTGGATCTCATAGAGCATAGTTGTATTATTCTATTTGCATTAGATCTAGTTTCAACTATCAAGTAACAATCCTTTATCACAATCATATTAACCTCATATTTTTTGATATCAAGGTATGCATTTGCGTCTTTTATTTTATTTCTATTTCAAATTTGATGATGTGTGTGTTTCTAAACCCAACTCTCCTATCTAGGGTAATTTAATTAGCATCTTATATTTGCATCAAATTTATCTTGGATTATTTGGAAATGGTATTTTTATTTCTTTTCACATATCGATAAACTAACATTAAAGATAATTAAGCTATCAACGTTTTTTAAATGGGGGTGATACAAGAAGCTGGGTCCACAAAAAGCTCAAAAAGTGAGTGTTTTTTGTTGTTTTTCAGAATTTGTCACACTTGGCTAAAAATTTGAGGCACTTACACAATGAATCTTAAAAAAAGTTAACAATATGAAATTTAACATTTTGAATCTAGTTTCCAAATATGTAAATTATTCAAATACCTAGATTATAGAAATTAAATTTTGATAGGGATCTCTAAAAACCACTTTTTAAAAGTCCTATTTTTTTACCATACCATGCACGTGTACAGACACCACTTTTTGACCGAAATAAAAGTATGTTGCTAATTCCTTTTGGGGAAAGAGAGCTAACAACTGAAGATTGATGAGGAATTTTTTTTGTAAATTTTTGTTGTTTTTAAAAATCAACATGTACGAACAACATAATTGGACCTAAACTAAACATTTTTTGAATATATTTTTTCATTTTGTAGAGAATTGTCTGAATATTGATGCCATATAAATTTTCTTACAAGAAACTTAACCAAAAAAAGTTATTAAAAAACAAAAAAAGCTTAATATTTCAAGTTTAAGGACTAGTTTGCTTATAAATTAATTAAAAAATAGCAAACATAATCCAATCTTAATAAAAATTATATATTTAGAAACTAGGCATCATGTTCTCTAATGGGTTTTAATTTTATAGATTTATTCAAAAAAAAAGTCCATTAGCCATATTGCCAAAGTTGGACATTCTTCTTCAATATGTCTTAGTTTGTTAGTTGCAGGTCAAAGGCTAAGGCTCACATTGCCAAGCCTTTCTTGAGCATAAAACAAAGGCTACATGTGGGTTGGGAATTCAATTTTTTTAATAACACATATGCGTTATTAAAACGTGTACGCGTTATTTAAATGAAACATGTACGTGTTATCTATTTACCTGTTGGGTAAAGGTAACGTGTACATATTTCTTATATAGCTATTTTTTCCCGATTTGGAAAATACTGATAAAACATGTTTTTTCTGCAATATTCTTTTTTTCCAGTATGGTAAAAATGATGAAATATCTTATGAGAATGCAAATGAAAATGAAATCCCTTTTACGTTTGAAAATGAAAATGAAACCCCCTGCGTGAATGAAAATGAAACCCCTTGTATGGATGAAGGTGAAAATGTTTTTTTTACAATTGGAAAAGATGTGCCAAATAACCTTCGTGGTAAAGTTTCTTGGAGACAAATTAGAACTTATGGAAATAGAATATATAAAATGTTTTTTTATAGAAAGAAAATAGTATTCCATTGTCAACTCATGGTGCAATTGATGAGAATGTCGAAAATGATAAATGTGATGAAAAAATCAGGTATTTTTGTAAAACCAAAAAAAAAATGATTCAGTAGAACAAGTCATATCTAATGTTGCTAATTTTATTGATTTTATAGGTAAGAAAAATCTGACTTAAAGATAAGAATGCTAATTTACCTGCGTAATAACAACCGCCGAAGTTAATAAAACAACTCTCAAATAAAAAGAATGTTAAGTGACAAAACGCAAACCCGACAACAACACCGCGCGATAAAGTACGTTCTATCCACCAACGCCGCAGTTTCAGCGTGGTTCCTGACCGCAGAAACCAACCAACAAACAGTCTCCAACGCAAATTTGGCATGATAATACAAGAGTATCACCTAACATTAGAGATGTCTTGAAATTAAGGTTGGGTTCCAAAATTCATGAACCTCATCTAAAACAACTGCTAAAAGAAGAGAAAGTTTTGAAAAGGATCCAATTAATCAATGTTGGAGTTTTAGTGGTAGACTCCCAAGATCATACATGAAATTAACTAATGAAATTAAATCTTTAATCAAATTTTTTTGGCATGATAATACAAGAGTATCACCTAACATTAGAGATGTCTTAAAATTAAGGCTGGGTTCCAAAATTCGTGAACCTCATCTTAGATATGACTCAAACTGAATTATATAAAAAAAAATAGATGCTTCAACCTTACCATTGAATATTAACATAAGTCAAAGATCATTCAAAAAGTGTAAACCTTGGTATGTTAGAATTAATAAGCAACAAATCTCTTATTGTTGTAAGAATCGTGTACAATTTTATTATTATTATGATAGTTTTCGATATATACGATGCACTTTGCATGCTAACCAAATTATGCAGGACATTTGTGGTATTAATATGCCACCTAAAAGAATCAAAGATTTTATAGCAGGTTTGTTTTGTGAACCCTCTAATGGAAACTTATTTTATTTAAAAGCGTGTATTTCTAGAGAATGCGATATATGTGGTAACTTTTCATTATTAGGAGAATGCATGCATGAAAGTAGTTTAGATGAATTTAGACAACAATTAGTGGATGTAAAAAAAAAAGAGTATTCTTTAAAAGATGGAAAAATTGGAAAACGTTGTGAGCTAATTGTGGAAAAATTTAGTGTGTATGCATTTATTAAAGAATTTAAAGATAAGATTGTACCTAAATATGTTGAACACTCTCAATATGCTCATTGGCTTGAAAATCAATTTTTTTTATGTAAAAACACATTCCCAATTGGAGCTATATTTTCAGTTGTTGATTTTGCTGAAAATTATACTCTTGCTCCACAAAAATAAATTCAATCACAATATTATAATTCAGTGCAAGTAGCTATACTTGTTCATATTGTTTATAGGCATGCAAATGATAGTAGAGAAGATAATAGAATTTTTTTGAGAGAGTACCATTTTTATGTAAGTGATAATCGATTACATTCATTTGAGTTTGTTCAATATTGTTTTGATATATTTTATAAAAATTTAAAAGAGAGGAATTCAAATGAGAGAACATCTCATATGGTCGGATAATTGCACGGGTCAATTCAAAAACGCTGGAATGTTTTATTGGTTATGTAGAGTTCATAAGGAAAATAATATCTAGCACATGTGGAGTTTTTTTGAAGCTAGTCATGGTAAGGGAGAACACGATGGAGCAGGTGCATGTGTGAAAAGAGCTCTTGCTAGAGAGCAACTAAAAATTGAGGATGCTGCAAAATTTAGAGATGCATGTGCAATTGTAGATTGGTGCAATACCAAATTATCTACAAGAACAAGTGAGAGCTCAATAATTCAATATTTCTTTTGGTTAGTTGAAGAAAATGATATTTTTTCTCAACAAGATTGTGAAACAATTAATGGATCTGCAAAATGGCATTCATTTAAGAGCTCAAATGCAAACACATGGACAATATGGACAAGGGAGTTGTCATGGTTTTGTCAATTTTGTATTGCAAGTGATTGGGAGGCATGTGAAAATATGAAATGGATCGAACAATGGAAACAAAGAGCCTTAACACCTACATTGACACATGGGAGACATGGGAGACAATTGAAGATAATCAAGTGTTTGCATCAGATGATTATGATCATGTTTCAGATCTTGTACAAGAAGGTACATTATTTATTGAGTTGAATTTTATATGTATGCATGTTTATATGTGAATTAAATATAAGTCACTCTATTGAATTTTTTATTTATTTTTGCAGGACATGTGTATGTTGTTGTCGCACCCGAGGGGAATGAAGAGGAGATAGAGTATTGGTTGGCTAGATGTGTTGAGAGAAAACATAAGTTGGTACATCCTAGAGTGGATGATGACAACTTTGAGTATCCAACTGGTTCGATGGTCGTTGTTGGCACCTGGCTTCAAAAATATTTGATAAGAAAGAATGACTTGCTTGCATTTGAAGATTATTAAAGACACAAGAATATTATACATTATTCACATTTGATTTTGGCAACCAATATAAAACTAGTTAGATATCAAGGGAGGCCTACTAATAAAGTTTTATGTACACTTTCAATGGATGATCATGAGACAATCATAGATGCATTACAAAAAAGAGAGGATGCAGATGGTACAACGAAGAAAATAAATATTGGTAAGTATATAGTTGTATATATATTTAATTGATAGTCGATATGTAGTTAAAAAATTATCATATATACATGTCTATATATATTTGTCTTTAGTCATTTCCTAATTAAAGTTTTATATCATTTTTTGTTTCAAGTCTCCCAAAACTAGATGCTTTACAAAAAAGAGAGGAGATGCATATATATTACAATAAAATTCAAATCTAGAGACAGGTAACTATATATAGTTCTAGAAACATTTAATTGATAGTATAAATATAAAACTAAATTTAATTCATTGTCATTTTATAAAAAGCTTATAATTGATTTCATATCCCCTTAATCCATTCTCTTAAAACCCCTTTAGCCATCCTCTTATGTACCATTAATCCATCCTCTTGCATCCCCTTAAGTCTCTCTATTAATTCCCCTTAAGCCATTCTATTAGGACCCCTTAATCCTTATCCTCGTATATCTACCCTTAATCCATCCTCTTGCATCCCCTTAAGTCACTCTCTCTACACCCCTTAAGCCATCCTCTTAGGACCCCTTAATCCATATCCTCATACATCTACCCTTAATCCATCCACTTGCATCCCCTTAAGTCACTCTCTCAACACCCCTTAAGCCATCCTCTTAGGACCCCTTAATCCATATCCTCATAGATCTACCCTTAATCCATCCACTTGCATCCCCTTAAGTCACTCTCTCAACACCCCTTAAGCCATCCTCTTAGGACCCCTTAATCCATATCCTCATATATATACCCTTATTCCATCCACTTGCATCCCCTTAAGTCACTCTCTCAACACCCCTTAAGCCATCCTCTTAGGACCCCTTAAGCCATATCCTTGTATATCTACCTGTAATCCATCCTCTTTCATCCCGTTAAGTCTCTCGGGTTCACGAGATACTTAGAATAACAAATCTATATGGGTTAATGGTTTAGGGTTCATCTCATAGGCTTTAGGTTGTATGGTTTGTGGTTTACGGTTTACGGTTTCTAGGGCTCATGAGATGCTTAGAATAAGAAAGCTATATGGGTTTTAAGCATCTAGGGTTCATCTCCTAGGCTTTAGGTCATATGGTTTAGGGTTTAGGGTTTCTAGGGCTCATAAGATGCTTAGAATAAAAAAAGCTATATGGGTTTTAAGTGTCTATGGTTCATCTCCTAAGATTTAGGTCATATGGTTTAGGGTTTAGGGTTTCTAGGTTTCATGAGATGCTTAGAATAACAAATCTATATGGGTTTTAAGGGTTTAGGGTTCATCTCCTAGGCTTTAGGTCATATGGTTTAGGGTTTAGGATTTCTAGGGTTCATGAGATGCTTAGAATAGCAAATCTATATTGGTTTTAAGGGTTTAGGGTTTCTAGGGTTCATGAGATGTTTAGAATAACAAATCTATATGGCTTGTAAGGGTTTAGGGTTCATCTCCCAGGCTTTAGGTCATATGGTTTAGGGTTTAGGATTTCTAGGG